>CM066991.1:99293364-99515259 GCA_033977485.1 Hydrangea macrophylla | reverse complement strand
AAAATAGATACGAAAAAGGGACACGCAGTGGCCACCTAGTGTATGTGTGTATATATATATATATATAAAGTTTTGACAGTGACATCAAATTGACTTTTGATGGTTCGGTCATGTGCAACGAAGACATGTAGATGCACCTGTGCGAAAGAGATGCACCTGTGCGAAAGAGTGATTAGATCGTAGTGCCTAAAATGGTTAGAACTCCAAGGCAAACTTAGACTGACCTGAGAGTATATAGTGTAAAAAGATATGAATATAGATAATTTAAATGAGCATATAGCTCTTGATCGTGCAGAATGGAGAAAAAAGATTCATACAGCCGACTCAAATTGATAAAAACACAAGTCTTTTTGTGTGATTTGATTTGGTTTAGTTTGATTTGGAGGAGAAGGTCCGGGATAGATAGACACCAAAACAGCTAAAATAAACCTTGTCCCTTCCAAGAATTTTTTTATTTTTTATTTTTGAGAAATGCTACACACACATTTCAAACCACACCCCAAACCACACCCCTTGCTTTAAATGTATGTACTTTGTGCTGTTTGAATTTTTCACACTTTTCTGTGCACCACTTACACAGCACATGGTACATGCATTTAAAGCAGGGGTGTGGTTTAAAATGTGTGTGTAGCATTTCTCTTTATTTTTTATTTTAATCTTTTCGTGGGGAGCTACACAATTTTACCACAGCATAAAGTTTATACAATCACGAGCCAGATATATATATATATATATATCACGTGGATCACGAACCAATAATATAGTAACCTTTTTCCAGACCCTGTAATTTAACGAACCCCTCGTTCTCAATTTTTAATTAATAGCACGAAAATAAACGCTGCTAAGTAGGGCAGTGGGGAACGTGCCCCACTCCACTTTTGGAATCTAGTTTTTATAAAAAAAAAATTATTTATTATTATATATATTTGTACCCCTCCTAAAACTTTTAATTTATTTCTTCAAAACTCATAAATCTTACTTTATTCTTTATATTTTTCTAACTTTTAGTTTAAAAGTTTTAAAAAAATCTTTTTACCAATTAATCTCAGATAGGATAATGCTATGCTGCATATAAAGTGTGCACATGAAGATTTAGGTCATTCATTTTGGTGGGATCCATGCTTGCATACATGAGATCCACCGAAATTAATGACCAAAATTTTTATGTGCACATTTTATGTGCATGAATCATTACTCAACTGGACACTAGTAGGAAAAGAAATTAAGTAAAGGAAAATACTTTTTGAAAAAGTTTTGGGGATATTATTTTATCTTTGAGTAAGGGTGTGTTTGATAACCCAATTAAGTAGTAAAAATGAAAATTTTCAGCACTTAATTTTTTTCAGTGCGTTTGATAATGTATCACTTAATTGGGAAAACAGCAAAAAAATTCACTGAAAACGTTAAGTGAAAATTTTCTACTGAAAATAATCACTGAATGCAGTCTATTTTAATTCTTGAAACATTGTTTTCAGTATTGCAAATACAAATCACTTACAATTTTTAGTACTTAAATTCAGTACTTAATTTTCAGTACTTAATTTTCAGTTTTATCCAACGCACCCTAACTGTGTTCGACCCTTCAACTACTACATGTGAAATCAATGTAAGACACTCAGGTTTTTCTTTGGAAAGTTGCTTCAAAAGCCATTTCTTCCAAGGAACTTCTTGCTTCTCGTGGTATTTCCTTGGATGTTTCTTGTACTCTTTGTGGTTCTCCGTTGGGGTCTCTTGAGCACCTTTTTTCTGGAATGTAATGTTTCTCGATTTCTCTGGAGGACCTCTAGGTGGCCTCTTGACCCTGCTGCCCTACTGTGTTTTGGGTTGGATCATTGGATCAAGGTTTCCCTGTCTCCTGACAAATTTCTCGGTATTAATCCTGCTGATCAAGCTAAGGACTTTATCATATTTGCAGCTCTTCTTATGGAGCAACCTTGGACCCTTAGAAATAAGGTCCTACGTGATGGTCTTTGTGTTTCATTGACCAAATGGAAATCCCGTCTTGATCGCCTAGCTCGAGACCTTTGGAAGTCCCACAAAAGCCGACCTTCTTCAGATAACCAGGTGGAGGTTGCTTGGTCCCCTTTTCCTCTCACTTGGTTCAAAGTTAATTTTGATGTTGATATCTCTGACTCCTTCTCCACTGTTGCTATGATTGTCCGGAACGACCAAGCTTTAGTGACGTCCGCTAAGATTTGGAAAGACTCCACCATTGTTCCCATTCAAGCTGAGGCTAAGGCTGCCATTCTCGCCATTTCTGAGGCTGCCCTTATTGGGCTGGATAAGGTTATTTTTTAGGGTGATGCTATGCTGACCTGCAATTGTTGGATTGGAGTTCTATTCCGGAATGGACTATTAATTCTTTTATTAGGATGAGTAGAGAGAAACTGAATTGTTCCTTTTGCATTTGGGATGTATGTAAGATTCCCCGTTCCGCTAATTTTGTAGTTCACAACCTCGCCCATTGGGCGGCTCGCTGTAATGTTTTGGGCCAAGTCCTTATTGATGTCATTCCTTCTTTTGTTTTTGAAGAGGGGCATCAAGGAGGTTCCTTGGTTGGTTCCTAATATATTTGGGTTCTTTCTGCAAAAAAAACAAAAACAAAAACAAAAATGAAATAACTGCACAATTTTTAAAGGGAAGATAGATGAAAAGGACATTGGCACAAGTTTTTTTGGTATTAAGGATAACTTATATCAAACATTGAAGATAAGTCATCCCAATAGTCATAGACTAAAAACCCTCATCTTCATCATCTAACCATAACCAAACCTTAGCTACCATTACCACCACCCTTGCCACTTACAACCACCACCTCTACCACCTCCGGCCACCACTCCTATCATTTCCGATGGCCACCCCCATCACGTCTGACCTCCGACGACCACCACCCCTGCCACCTCTCACCATCACTTCTGCTACATCCGACCACCACCCTCGCCACTCTTGGAATGATAACTTAAGAATTCATTTTTAACTAATTGTAATTACACTATCCTTTTCAACTTATTTTAAAGATGCAATTCAATGTAATTTTATTTATTTACAAAAGTAAGTATTATTCGCTTCTGCATTTAAGTTGAAGATGGTACTGTTTTCGCACATGAGCTAAGGGTAGACACATGCTCCTCAATGTCTATACAGATAACATTTATTCTATTGTATTTCTATCTCCATTTCTACACCTCTTCTGATTTTTCTCTCTTAATATAAAAATATATCTATATTGATACATGTACGAGAATGAAAAAAAAAAACTCACTTTCACTCCAAACACAACATAAGTTTGACTTTTGAAAGATGACAATTTTGACAGTAGATAGAAGAGCTGCTTCTAATTAGGCCATTCTTGTCATTCTAAAGCTAACCTCATGAAACTGGCCCTTCTTGCATCTCAAAGGCTGCCCAAAAGCTGGACCTCTACTACAAACAATTAGTTAAATCAAAGGGGGCAAATCCATCAAAATGGCCAGAGTAAACTATTTAAATGGTTCATGTCCCCATTAACGAGACCACAAATCTAGAGACATGAGCACTAGATTTCTACTAAGCAACCAAACAGTTAATCTTTAGATTGAATCAAGCGGCAAGCCATTATGCATGTTTGCATGTTTACGCGTCACATGAGTTTGAATTAGGGCATTGATCACTTAATATAGAACTTCATCATTGTGAAGTAATCTATTAAGAAAATGGAGATCTTGGTCAGTTTCTTTGTATGTGGTTTTCTAGGTTTTATTAAATCAACATAATTGATGAAATTTAGTCATAGACTCAACCATTTCACATAACTATCAAATGAGGCTTTTAGATTAAATACACTTTACAATATGTGATCCTATTGGTCCTTCGGTCGTGGTGGTCATCCTATATTCAAGATTTCAAATACACTTCTCCAACCAGCCTACTAGCATCATCCTATAAAGAGTTACTCAAAAAAAAAAGACTAATGCTAATAAAATTTCCACAAGTGCTTCCCAACATATGTGACAGTGTGCTCAATTGATTTTGATTAATTGATGTTAAAGTGCTCACCACAATTGAAAAGGGTTCCGGTTCCACTGCCACATGTGTTGGGAAATACTTTTTAGAAGGAAAAAAAATTTGAAATTACTCTAAAAGAAAAAAGGAGAGACAATTGTTGTTTTAAAATTTTCAACACACATTATTGGACCCATTTCTACCAACATTCTAATGAAAACCTATTTTAACAACAAAAAAAAATAAAAAATAAAAAAATAAAAAAATTCACCAGTTAGAACCTCTGTTGCCTTGTCCACACTAAGCTAGGAACCGACTCCTGCGAACCTAAAAGGCAGTTACAAAAACACTGGTTCTTTTCTGAACCACTGAGTTCATTACTGTGCCCAGATTAAACTGGAAGTAGGTTACTGCAAAAACAAATCAGATTCATCCACAAATATAAATTATCATGCCCTACAATCATGAAGAGTTTTAAGACGCTACTGAGCTTGCGTCAAAGTCATTATCCAGCTTGATACATGCACCAATGGTTCCCTGGTGAATCGACATTTTCTCAAATGTTACTGTAAAGTTTAATTTACTTGGCTGTTGTTACTTGGGTGCTTTTGTTTAATGTCATCGGTCCATGTATGCAAGCGTTGTCTAGGTGCAGGTTATTTGAACCAAAGACATTCACGAACAGCACCTAAGAAATAGCACCCAGCTGCTGTCCAAAAGCAATGACTGCAAAATATGCATTTGCAAAATGCAAACAGACGAGATTATTGAAACCACCACGAGGAAACCCCATTACGATTCTTTCAAAGATACTTGCTAACAAGTCTCATGGGAAGATCATATTACAGATACACTCCTATAGCAGGTCATCTCAGCTTAATTATTCACCTAAATATGTTCCTGCTACAAGTAAATTCAAAAGAATGCCAACTAGAAACAAGTTGAATTATTCAAAACATTTTAAATCCTTGTCCAAGATCAGGACAGATGCAGAATCCAAGTCAGATAAAGCAACTAGATATGTCAAACGAGAGACAAAACAATCTGATATACGCAAATATGACTTTTTAACAGGTTTGGAGGAAAACATCAAATGCCATATATCACTCTCAAATTCTCATCCAACCATCAACTTGTTCTCCTCCAAGAAGCTGTATGTAGGTACCTCCAGATTGTACGGTGCTGGCCCTTTGCGGATCCTTCCAGATATATCATAGTGGGACCCGTGGCAGGGGCAAAACCAACCCCCATAGTCACCAGCATTCGGCAAAGGGATGCAACCAAGATGGGTGCAGACCCCAACCACCACGAGCCATTCTGGGTTCTTAACTCTGGCAGCGTCCTCTTGTGGGTCCCGAAGAGAGCTGAGATCAACACTGTTTGCCAACTTAATGTCGTCCTCGGTTCGACGCCTGATGAAAACTGGCTTACCACGCCATTTGACCGTGACAGTCGACCCAGGTTCGATGCTGGAGAGGTCCACCTCGAGGGAAGCAAGGGCAAGAACGTCTTTACTGGCAGACATGCTCAGAACAAACTTGAGTACCAGGAGACGGATCAAGGAGGCATACACAAACCTGCCGCCGGTCAAGACAAAGTATGCAAATGCACGCTTGCTGGGGTCGCCAGGTGGATAACGCTCATGGTTGTGCTCGTCGTACACAATTTTTGAGGTGGGATTCTTGACAGCTGCCACAGTAGCTGGGAGATCTGAAATTAGACTCATGCCATGGGTAGGAGCGAGAGAATCCGATGAAAACCCTGGAACAATCAACCAATCAGTAGCAAAATATTACACTCTGCACAATCAATTATATCCATCATTTAGAAGTTTTAGCTGGAATGGGGATGCATATACAAGCATCATAATAAAGAATAACAAGCACAGATTAAAAATAGTTAGAACCACTTCGAGTACAGTAAGACTAGCCGGCAATTAAAAAAAGTTAAAAGAAATATTAAGTTTTCTAATCATGGATACACTCTAGGTAGCACGCACTTCATTTTGGGTGCCATATGCATTCCTGACACACGGCCGGCACAAACACGCGTGGGACACAGCCGGACATGTGTCGGACACGCCAAAACCATGTCTGATTTAATTTAAATAAAAGATGAATATCGGACACTCCTGGGACACTGCCGAGACACGCCTTGCCTCCTGGTGGCTTTTTCCTTTTTTCTTTCTTTTTTTATTTTGGTGGTGGTGGTTTTGGGGGGGGGGGGGGGGGGGGGGGGTGGGAGGGGTGTATAAACTGGAATACTCCAAAAAAGTGAAAAGTAGGGTTTAATTTAAATACTACCAAAGTATGATTGGTCTACTACGAAACTATGATTGGTTTAAACGTCTAAATCAAAGATTCATGTGGTTAATGAAAAAGATAAAAGTTAAAAGCCCTACTCTTTATCAATACAACCCAAGAAACACAAAGGCCCTGTATCAATACACAGAGAGTGCTTCTTGACGGCGCGTCGGCGATAGCTTCGTGACGGCACCGAGAGTTGCAACACACTTCGGCAACAGCTACTTGAAGCTGGTAACAGCTTCTTGACGCCGGTGACTGTCATCTTCAACTCTCACGTTCAACTCTCATCACCTGCGGACCTGCTGTCGACTTCGAGGTATATGTTCTGGTTTCTTACATGAAATTGTCTTTTACGGTATGATTTTGATTCAAATGTTATGGTTTTTTCAAACTAGGGTTAACAATTTTTTTTTATTTTTAATATTAGGTCTAAACTCACTGTTATTTGACCTCACTGTTTTAAAGTGATAATTGATATTATGGTTTAGTCTGACTCACTGTATTTGATTGAACCCACTGTATGACTTCAAATTGTCAATATTTTATTATGTTTTTTAATCATTTTATGAGTATATATTGTGGTGTTTGCTCACCGTTACTTAAAAATATATTTAAGACATTTTCTTATTCACCGTGTCTTATGTCCTAGCCATTTTTGTATCCTACATTTTTGGAATTGCAGTGTCGCCATCTCTGTGTTGCATCGTATCTGTGTCATATGTCCGTATCTGTGCTACATAAAGGACAGGGAGCACACATATTTGCTGTCACAAGAAGCACAATGACTCGTGCCCAAAAATTTTCAGCTTATTGCAGGAAGAAAGTAGAGGACTTGTGAACGATTTTTTTCTTTAAAAGAATCCAATTAATTGAGAAAATTGGAATTTATACCAATAGCAATAGGAATCTCTCTTCTGAATGAAGAGACCATAGTAATAATAATAATAATAATAATGGAAACCAGAGAAGAAAAAAGTAGCAGCAACTGCATATTAAAACATTTAGGCTTAGTTTGGCCCCCGTTTTGGTGCTTCTCCTTTTCTTAAAGCACAATTTCATGTTAATTCATTTGGTAACTAGTTTATCTTTGCAAAAATTTAACTTAGGGCTTTTTTTGGGGGAGCTTTTAAAAGCTCTAAAATGGAGCTTTAAAAAGCTCTAGGTTGCTTTTAGATTTCATGATTTTTTTTGAAGAGTAATGTGTCACTTGTACAAAATTATCAAACAACTTAATAATAGATTTCATAAGCTACTTTTAAAAAGCCATGTGGGGGCCAAAATAAGCCTTAATCGTGTGGCGCGGTGAAAGATTTCCCGTTGGGGTTTCCGGCCCTCCTGGTTATGATCAAATTCATCGCCTTATTCATTATGGATGCTAGAGAAAGAAGAAAAAAAACTGGAAAGACATTACAATGATATCCTAATCTCAAAACCTTGAAGTACTGATTCCCTTTTCAGGAAAATATATTAGTCTAGAACAATGTTCTAAAAATCGCTATTCGCTAGTCGGGCGCCGGGGGGGGTGGGGGGGGCCTAACGCTTAGGTGCCTAGGCGGATTGTTTTTATAAATAAAATTAATTATATAATAGATATATATATATATACGAGTTATGTGGTGTTAATTAAAAATAATTATAGATTTGTGTTTCAAAAAATAGATATATATATGTATATATATATAAAGGTTATGTAATAAGTAAAAATTATTAGAAGGTTTTAATATTTAAAAAACTATTAGGGATCTTTCTTTAATTAACTTACACCTTAAGTGTATATACATACTAATGTTAGGGTTTTTTTTTTCTTCCAAAAAGTCCGACCCAAATAAGACTCTCTAGCATTCTCACCCTAGCCCGCCTAGAGACCGACTAATCCACTGGCCGATTTTCGCAAACGCCTAGGGAAAATCTCGGCGACCGGGCACCACCTAGCGCCTAGGCGCCGCCTAAGCCGATTTTAGAACACTGGCCTAGAAAAGAAAATGATCTTACCAAAGCAAGAATGGCCAGATAAAAAACAGATTAGACTGACAAAGCCTTTAAGGCCTTTTGGCAGAACCTCCATCTAAGTTTCTCACACAATCTGACAGAGGTTCTCAAACCTACAACAAATGGAGGAGTCCTAAAAAGACAGCTAAATATCAACCTTCGAGGACGCACTTAAGTAGTTCACAAAAATCAACAAATGAACAATTAGACCAGTGATCCCTGCATATGTCACCAACTCGTATTAAACCAAAATACTCATTCAACAACCATTCGGAGTTCAGCTCGACTTAACCATTCTCTGGGGAAAAGAACACAAGGCCAAGGAATGCGAAATGAAATAGCTAACAGACACTGTGGGGTGTGGAGAAAATATTGTTCGTTTAATTTTTCAATGACGACTTGAAATGTCCAGAAAGCGAACAAAAACGTCGAATCCAGCTCAATTGTCATAGGTTCTTCAGTTTCTCCCATTTCAATTGCCCTAACAACTCCATTAGGAAGTTTCCTATACCAACACAGTCTTTCATAATAAGCCCTCCAAAAAAAAAAAATAAATAAATAAATAAAAAAAGAGGTGCAGATCACCATATCCAAAGGGCAAACCATGTGCACGAGACTCCCCCCACATAGGGGTCTAAAGAGGGTTTAGATGTATTCAGAATAGCCTTGCATGCAAGAAGTCTCTTTTTCCGCGATTCAAACCCATGACCTTCAGGCCACAATAGAGCAATTTTACCGTTGCACTAAGGCTCGCCCTCGCAGACCCCCATATTTCTTCTCTAATAATCCTTAAGAGGGGGAAGAAGATTTGGACTATCAGAAAGTGTTAGCGATCTAATAGATGTTGCCATCTAAATGAATAAATCTGAACTGCCAACGACTACAGGATCTAGTGAACCATGATCTCACAATTGACATTTATATAAACGCATAAAAAAAAGGAAGAAAGCTAAATTGGAGCTCTGTTGTACAAAAAGAAAACAATTGCACTTTCTTGAGAGCAACCAATTACTTTGGTTTTATTATTTTCCTTCCCATGCATGTGCCTTTTCCTTTTGGTCCCATGGAAAGTGCGGGTTGGGGTAAGTTCTGCTGACTTAGGGATCATATGTGAAACAAGAAGATGACAAAAGAAAGAATCATTTAGCTAAAAAGCCCCACAAGCTTTATCATCTCAGAGAGGTTTGCAATTGCATCTATATCTTCTCCAAGTCAATATCTCACGTAAAAAAAAATAAAAAAAAAAAGATTTATCAGTCGATCATCAGTCTTATAATCTTCTTTAAATCGTTCGAAATTAAAGCAAATCTCCTACCTACCACAAGTTCACACCCAATGCCAAAGATAAAGATTTGTACTCAAAAACAAGAACAAACCAATATATTTGAGGAAGATGTTTCACATTTATAATAGTGCATTGAGAACTTCAATCTAAACAAACATGCCAAAAACATGACTTTTTCAATTAATCAAATCCCTTTCATGCTTGCAAACTCCAAATCCAGAATGTGATTAAATGGTCAGAGGCACCACTCCAATAGACAGTGAATGTATAACCACAATCCTTAATGCCATTCACCTTTTATATAGACTACACAGTGGCGGACAAGATGCATGTGTATAGATGTTGTTTGGAGGTTGGTGGGGGAAGGAGATGGCTAGGAAGAAATTTAAGGGTATGCTTAGTAGATCATACAGTTCAAATTTCAGGAGATATTAAGGAAATTACGAGAGAGAAGTGAAAAGAAAGAACTTCTCCATCACCAAAACCCAAAAGCGACAATAGCTCTTTTCTCACACCGACGTCACCGTACATATGTATACAACCTAACTATGGTTAGGCATCAGAAGATTGAACATGTAGGTCCACAACATGAACTGATGCATTAAGATCGCTTAGGTTATCATGATAAGTTTGGGTTACAAAAGATTTTTTATATCAAAGTACTAATATCAGGAGCCTACCCAAAAAATATCTGTGGTCCAGGAATTAATTTGAAAAAAGGTACATATAAGAAAGACAAGAAATTTTGTTGAAAACAAAAAGGAGTGAAGTACCCTATCATTGCCAATGTGAGATCAAAAGAACATTCACCACTGAATAGCCTGATGGTACAAACATGAATGATGGGGAGTTATACCTCACAAACAAACAAAAAACAATAGGCATATCTTCGTCATTAACAAAGAGCACAAAAATCCTATAAAACTTATACCTCGAGGCTTCAAAATTTTGAATATTAATGTCAGCCTCTGATTCCTATCTGGACACAATCAAATCTATCATAGTAAGATATTGTTGGAAGTAAAAGTAATCTCCATTTAATGACTAGGGCGTAGTGTGGTTCACATATCAGTGAGGAAAAGACAAAGGAAAAAGAAAAATAAAGAGAAAGCATAACTCCTATTCTCTCTGCTGCTCATATAAGTTTAGAAATCATAAATATCCACATTAGTGAAGTTAGTCCTTGCTTTCACTCCTACTTTGTTTTCCAAAGTTATCTACCGTAACCCAACAATGGAAAATGAATCACTATACGTTTAAATCTTCGCCTCCCCTCTAAGGTTCAGCTTGGTTCATGGATTTAACGAGGGGGGAAAATAGGAAGGTAAAGAATATAGGGTGAAAAGTAAGTTATATATTCTGAATTTTGGGAGTCAAGTCTCGTCATTTTTTCTTTAGTTACTATTATATTTTGAAATCTTTAAATTTCCAATGTCATTTAAACATGGAGGTAACATTAGGGAAATTGTTCTCTTTCTTATTTTCATTTCCATACAATGAAAAACCTAGTACCTAAAGCTCCTCTTTTTTTCTTTTTTCTTTTTTGAGTATCTCTAGCAAAAAATATTTTCAGCAAAATAACATATCAGAATAAAGGAAAAACAAGAAGATCAATTAGCGCAAATTAAACTTCCTCAATATATATATATATATATATATTATTCAGAAAATCAATTTAGCAGCATTCAATAGATAAAAGCTCGATGTCAAATAACGATTTCCCGAAAAAAAAATTTGAAAAGAAACGGAATTTGAAAAGGCCTGACCTCTGATTTGATCCAACAAAAAGGAATTGGGAGAAAATGAGTAGGTTGGAGAGATGGATCTGGAGCCATCGCCATCAAAGCCGCCGCTGATCTGATTCCTAGAGACGACGACGGACGATGATGATGTCTGCTGGGCGGACCTCCATGACATAGAAGAGAGTCTCCTCCCTGCAACTCTCAACATCTTCTTCAACTTTTTCTCACTGCGATTGCTTTTTCTTTTCTAGGGTTTCGCTATGCTATGGCCCCTTCTTTGTTGAGTCCTTTTCTAGAGAGAGAGAGAGAGAGAGAGAGAGAGAGATGAGAGAATGAGAGAGAAATCTAACACAAGCTCGCACGGGCCGAGACTCGAGAGGGACGAATGGATCGAAGAATCGCCACGACGCCGTATCACTTGCCTCTTTAGCTTCCGCCAAGTGCCAGCAGGGTCTGAATAAGTCAAATTTAAAACGATTATTTATTATACAGTATACTGAGATACATAAGCGTATGCTATACACGAATATATGTATTTGTTAGTTGATTGGTTTAATACTTTAATCGGTCGAGATCAATTTTGCTCACCCAAATTTAATTCATTATTGTTTATTTATGTCTTCATTATTCTTCTAAAATGGGAATGAAAGGGGATATATATATCAGACAGTGAAAGTATGGATAAACAATGGTGAACTAAATTTGAGTGAGCAAAAGTGCTCTCCAATCACAATTCTATTCATTTGTACAAAGCATTTTGGCATGGGTTTAACGGGAAAATAAGTGACAAAAATATAAAATATGAAGAAAAGCAGTGCATTTTATTTTCATTTTTTTCGTTCAAATCTTCATTTCAAAAAATTATTAATCTTTGCCTCTATGATATTTTAAAGAAATAAAAAAGAAAAGCATATATTTGCAAAATAAAGGAGTATATAAATGTTATAGTGTCGCCGTACATATTTCTCTAAGGGTAATGCTAGGGGCACTAACAAAATTCACTAATACTTACTAACACACTCTATCTCTCTCCTAGTGGCATTGTGGGGTTGGGGTCTGCTACGGACCCCACAATGCCACTAGGAGAGAGATAGAGTGTGTTAGTAAGTGTTAGTAGATATTGTTAGTGCCCCAAATATAACTCTTTCTCTAAAGTGATTTTGAGGAGAGGCGGTCATTTAGGCCACCAAATTTTTATCTATTTTTCACTCGTAAGAAAGGTTCTAAAAAATATTGAGTTGAGTCCAAAATAAATTTTCGATGTGCAATATATTTGGTCAATTGTAATCAAGTCTACCCAAATACTAGAAAGAAAAAAAATTATCAGCAATATATTGCCCTAATGTATTCCGGCTCACCTTACATATTTGGCCCTACCCTTTTCTTCTCATTTTTCAATTTAGTCAAATTTAAATTATTTCATTTAGCCCAAGTTTTATGAATTATAATCAGCATTTAGCTCTCAACTCTCAAACTGGTCAAAAAATCTGACAAGCATAATTGTATTTTTTTTTTTCTGCTACAAAAAATCCTACCCATAAAAATATATTAATTGACTCAATTGCCTAGGGTCTAAACGAACCTTGTTCGAGAGCCCATCTTTAAATATTCACTTAAGGCGTCCAAATTATTAGAGGTGGCCCTGATCAAATGACAATAAGAATAGAGAAATACTAGGCGCACAATACATTCCACTAACACATTTCTACAATAGGACTTTAAATGCATATACCCTATGTTGTGTAAGTGGCGCATAGAAAAGTGTGAAAAATTCAAACTACACAGGATACAAGACATTTAAAGCCATGTTATGAAATGTGTTATGTGCCTAGCATTTTTGATAAGAATATCATCTTTATTTATTGAACAAGAGAGAAAATTGCTTCGTTTGATGCATAATAGATTATACAAACTCAGCTTCTTCGTAGAACAGTTGGTAAACTCACCGCCCCAACCGGTCTCACTGTATAATAGGTTTAACAAACAAGGTTAACTAAATTAAATCCTATAAAGATTAATTACGTAACAATGCTAGACACACAACACATTCCACAATAGGGCTTTAAATGCATGTACCCTGTGTTGTGTAAGTGGTGCATGAAAAAGTGTGAAAAATTCAAATAACACAGGATACAATATATTTAAAGCCTTGTTGTGGAATATGTTGTGTGCCTAACATTTTTGATCAAGTAAAGTCCAAAACAAAAATGTGGAAATTAGCACATCTGCTGAAGAATATGAAGCTGTCAAATTAAGCTTGATAAAATTTAACTGTTGGTACAAACTACAAAGGTTCCAACAATAAAGAAGGGGGAAAAAAATTACTCCTAGAATGAAGATTTTTAATCAGTGTATAAAAGGTCTGGGTACGGAAAATGAGTTTATCCTGCTCTGTGTCAGAAAACGAAGTTCCAAAATGGAAAATTATTTTTGCTCAACCCTTTCTTATAGGCATAATCTCAACTATAAGTCGGTGCCTTCGAATCACTCGAAAACAAATTTACTCATCCGCAGAGGCTGATGAATGAGATGGGTAGATCTTCAAAACATCTGCCCATGTGCTCTGTCCATCAGTCACTTCCTTAACAACTGATGCAACGTTTTTGACGTCGACACGAATTTGATCCTTGCTGTCCCTCTCCCTGATTGTCACAGACGATGTTGAATCGACAGTTATAGCAAATGGTACACCAAGTTCATCTGTTCTTGCGTATCGTTTCCCTATTGAGGTACCTGTAAATGAACATGTACACATATAGGCAGTTAATATACACAAAACTGACAGAATGAACAGTTTCGACTGGAGAATGCATATGAATAATGCAAAATGTATCCACAGACTTGCTTCAAAAGGGATGAAAATTTAGCCAATTGGCCCAATTCACATGTCAAAAGATAAGTTCCTCCTAATGGGTAGAAGAAACAGGAGGATATTCTAGTCAGTAGCATAATGGTGTTGTAACAATTCAAATAAAGATATTTTAGTGAAGCTAACTCTTAAGAATCATGTACTTCATCTATGACAACACTGATATAACAAAAATAAAATAACACGAATTATCTTTGGAGGGAAAAAAAATTACAACCAGGATTGTGGAAAAAGTAGAGTTATTAAAACTTGTATATTTGGAACGAGGGAAGAGGTGAAGGAAGGATATGGGGGGAGGGAAGATGGTAGAATCACTAGTTTGGAAGAATGGAATTGAGGAGAGGAAGAGGGGAGAGTGGTTTCTGTCTTCTGTGCTGATAGCCAAAAGTGGACAGATTGGGAGAGAGAGAGCTTCCCTCGAGATCTTTTCTTCTTTCGACTTTATTGCCCTTCAAAAAAAACGATACTTTTGTATACAAGGGCATAATAGTGAAGCATACAATATTCCATTCTTTCCTTCCTCACTTACTTCTCATTTAACCTAACGAAAAGAGGGAAGGCTCCCTTCATTTCCCTAACGATACCATTTCCATCCCTCTTCCCTCTCCTTCCACTTGTGCATCCTTCTTACCAAATAGTATACCATAAAACTTAAGAGTTACCATTAAGACATAAGTTGCAACACACAAACCATTTGCAAATCTCGACAAATCATACAGGCAGCACTACATGAGGAGGAGATGCACTAATTTACCAACCTATTTATTTGTGCATTTTAATACATGCAGATGATGCAAACACATTTTTATATATCAACTCGTATAAGCTGCTAACCTGTAATGTCAATCTTATGAGATATTCCAGCTGTGGTGAGTGACTTGGAGATGAGTTTGGCAATCTCCTCGTATTGTTGATTTTGAACCAGTGGGAAGACGGTGCATTTGATAGGTGCCACAAGAGGAGGGAAACGGAATACATTTAACTGCTCATCCCCAGCTTTACTTGGCCTCATGTAGAAAGAATGCTCAAAGAGACAATATATTATCCGGCCAATACCAAAAGAAGGCTCAATCACCGACGGTGTGAAAACTCGCTGGTGTTCTTTCTTCTTCTCCTTGGAAATGGTCACCATGTTTTTCTTGATCATGACAGCTTTCCCCAGAGTGCAGACATGGAATTCTGTCTCTCCCTTGCTTTCCAATGTAGCCTTCATGTCCATGGCTTCCTTCTCATTCATCACCTAATAAAAAATACATTAACACTCTGTTTGTTTCACAGTAAAAACATTTTCTGGAAAACATTTTCAACTTTTTCCAGTGTTTGGTTGTCCGTACACTGCATTTTCGAAGATTTCAGGAAAATGAATGTAGCTTAAGATTTCTGCAAGTCATTTTCCGTAAGAATACATAGAAGTGAAATGCTCAACTAATCAACATGCATGTATACAAATATATATATATATACATATGTATATGCATATATACAAACCTGTATACATGTACAAATAACTTCATAGTTCACATACATATGTTATCCGCATACGCACATCTATTCCTATGTACATATATTAATATAAGTTAATATTAAAAAGCTATATTTCATCCTTATCAAACTGCTTCAAAATGGCATTGTTTGTTTCTTTTAAATATTTTTCAAGTGTCAACCAAACACCGGAAAATAAAAGGTAACATGAATTTTTTCTTATAAAAAACACATTTTACGTGAAAAATGTTTTCCGGCGTAAATCATTTTACGTCAAGACAAACAGATCCTAAGGCATACTCCACCAGGTTCCAGAATGAGCTATAATAGTGAACAAACCATAGATTGATGCTTTCTTTTATTTGATTGGTGGGGTAAGAAAGTAGCGTGAATTCATGAGCGTGAATTCATGTTCAAGACCTGGAGTATGAAGCTGGAGATAATTCTTTTCAACTTGGGCATCTCAATCTCTCTTAAGAAGGAAAAATTAAATTCCGTCCATGGATTTTCCTTCATTACCCCAACTGATCAAGCATGGGAAAGGACAAATTTCTAATTTGGTTTCTTTTTTAGGTTACCTTCACTTTCATTACGGAAGGTAAAGAAAGTCCACACCCTAAAGTGGGAAGCGATATTGATACCGTTTCTACAACACAGGAAACCACAAATCCACATAAAACCTACTATTCCTTTTCATTAGAGAGAAAGAGTGGATTTATATTCCCAACTATAGAGGTTGTTGTCAGGTACGCAGTCCTCGTTCGAATCATTACCTCCAAAGCTTCAAGTACCATCTTTTGGTTCCCCTTGAATGCAAGGCCCAGCTCCTTCTTCACCGGTGCTATAACCAGTTTCTACATTGTAAAGTGGCCGTTAGTCGAGCACTAGCATCTGTAATAAACAATGACACAAGTGATGACATGATATGTTACCTCCACTTCTCTAGGTTCTGAGTATTTCTCATGTGCTATCAAAGGGACGCCACTTTTTTCCTATTACACAGAAAAAGAACCAACACCAAGTTATCACACGGTGAATTTTCTTTCTTGACACCCTTGCAGAAGTTTTTGTTGTTGCAAGCTCAAGAGAATCCCATGATACTCCTGAAAGTTCCTCAGTTAATGGTGTTCAACTGACAATCTATTTTAGTATGCAATAGACCAATAAGACATCTAAACAACACCACCACCACCACCACACACACACATACACACACACATACATACACAAAAACTAACTATTCCACCTGTGGAATCCTGCCTCGTCTAATTATAACAATTTGTATAAATGGCAGAACATCAGCCCAATCTAGGTTGAAGGGTAAAATGCTATATAAACACTAAGAGCCTGGTTTGGGTGACATTGAAAATAATTGCATTTATACTCCTACATAGCATTTTAATTAAAAAGATGATGACAAACGGTTCTATTTTAGGAATATTGTGTTCATCTCAAATTGATGCTTAAAATCATGAATTTTGCCATTCCAAGAAAATCTAGAAATGCCTATACAATAAGAAACATAATGAAATATCCCACCCAAATAAATGAATTCATTCATGATGATGAATTTTCTTTAAGATGCTGGACAATTATGAACAAGCTTAATCAAATTCAAGTGACAACAAAAACATGCTATAAAAGTATCAATAACTCTAACCGTGTGAGCTCGCAAGTCATAAGCAGATCTGTCCGCAATACCAACACACTCAATCCAACCATAGGAGCACTCGATTTCAGCATCCCAGCAGTCTGCAGCATAGTGAGCCATCTCATTTGCAAGGTGCTGCCTGAAACGTAATCGTTCTTTGTCAATCCCAAGGCGCGTTAGAAACAGATATACTCTCCCAATGAAGTATGCCAATGTTTGATTGTTGACAATCCCCTGGACAGCACCAAATTAATATATACTGTGTTAGATAAGAGGGGTGGAGAGAGAGAGAGAGAGAGAGAGAGAGAGAGTAATGTCAAATCAAACCTACATTGGAGACCGCTTCACCAAGAGGAAATTTCTTTGCCGATTGCCCGGACATTTGTTCTTCCCGTGGGAACATCAGAAATTCCAGTTTTGCAACTTCAGAATATTTCGGGTGAGATTTGTCCTCGGGATCAACAAAGTGCTCAATCTCTGCCAGAGTAAACTCACGAACTCTCAGAAGGCCTTGTCGAGGAGATATCTGAAGATATGAAAAACTCATGAGATCTAACTCATCCTCTTTACCTACCAGGCTACCTCCCCCTACACATTACGCACATGTGATTGTATGTCATACTTGTAACCATGGAGGGCACACATTTACATGGGGTTCGGGGCAGCGCCACAACCTGAAAAATTTTTGGGTAAAAATACTATAATCGTGGGTTTCACGGGTTTTAAAAATTGTGAGGTTGTTCTGTGAGGTTTCTAAAATGGTGGGTTGATGGTTAAAACTAATCCAGCAGAGACAAACTAATCTCTCTATAACTCTTTAAAAATGTGTGTTCGTATGCTTATTTTTATTTTTTATACTAGTGTTACTTAATAAAACAAAGAATCCTTAATATGTTCCAATTAAGATGTTTATTTTGGTGAAAATTAAAAAAACATACAAAGCAAAGTGATAATTCTGACTTTAGAAGGGTAAATTATGAAATTCAGGAGGGGCATAACCATATACAATTTAAAACACATAAGGTAATGCTTGTACCAAAAATATTACTTTATGTTATAGTAAAATATAATATGGAAAATGACCAATTAATTGGTTAGTTTAGGATATGTATACATGTACCATAAGTATTATTATCTTGAAGACTACCTTTAAGGATCAATCAACTCATTTGAAAGGCATGGATCAATGACAAGTGGCGGTACAAGATTGGACAAGAAGATGGACACTTGGCATCATAGGAGTTGCTCCCACCAATTAGTAGTTGTTTTTCTAAACTACTTGGAAGTTGTAGGAATTTGAATTGTTAGTTATTTGGGAGGGAGATATTCAAATTCAAATAGGTAGTTATAGGTTTCCTCTATAAATATGTTGTAATGTACTCATTTATTATAAGGGGTCATTGACAAAAAAAAATGCATTACTAACTTTGTTCTTTTCTTCCTTTTCCTTTTCGGCCACTAGTGCCTTTAGTTTAATTAGTTTAGTCTAGACTAGTTTAGTGTTCCTTTAATGCTTTAATTTCAGTGTAGTCTTTTCACTCCTTATGCATGTTGATGCATTCATTTTTCGAAGCAGTTAGGACCATGTTCGAGATTGTTCGTTTATTGCCTTTGTTTGCTAATTTAGTTTCAAGTACTTAGCCCATAGTTGATGTCTTATTCTTCATCTTCTTTTCATCTTTTTGTTCTTGATTTTACATGATAAAAAGTCATCTTAATTGAGACAATAGAACCTACACCACATTTGCTCGCGACATTTTGGGCCAATTTATGTATTTTGAAACATCAAATAGGTAAAAAGTTAAATTTGAAAAGTTGAGGGGGGCACGTGCCTCTGCTGTGATTGTAATATGGAATAACACTTAAACCATCTGAGCATCAAACTTATATTTGGAACCAACATAATCAACTGCCAAAAGTACTAGGAATATGAACAAGTTGGTAGATCATAAAAGGAGGTCGGCAAGAAAAGCTAAGGACCAAGCAACATGGCAATCTCCATATACAATTAACACACATGCATAAGCACACACAAACACAAAATAACAACATGCACAAAGTTTTCAGCTTAAGGAAAGACTAAGGACCTCATTCCTAAAAGCCTGACCAATTTGAGCTGCGGCAAAGGGGAGCTTGTTTCCATTATAATAATACAAGTCCCTGAAGTTTACAAATATGCCTTGTGCTGTTTCAGGCCGCATATACCTGCATCACATCACATGAAGGGTGTGATCATTGTACAAAAAACAAAAAACCACCCAAAAAAAAAAAAACAACAACAACCGACACTTGGAAACAATAGATTACTCGTTAGTCGTTAATGAAGTCCTTACAAGCTTAAAACAGTACATTAAGCAACAGTTGGTATAATTTGCCAAGGGGCTATTTCAGTTTTAAATCAACTGTGTGGATAATCGAACAAATGATAAAAATATTTATATTTAAGGCATCCAGCGAGTGAGATCGACAATAAATCAAGAAAACTCCTACTCACCCGGGGCTCAAGCCAGACGGACCTATTGATGTCTGAAACATCAGATTAAATGGATAGGGATCAGAAAGAGGATTCTTAGTATCTGGCGCTGTTATGCCATACTCCTTGATCTTTGCACCAAGTTCTTCAGGAGAGAGATCATCCAAGACTGCAAGAACATGTTTCAATTCCGCGGCCTTCTCTGCAGCCATACTTAGGTCCTTTTCCAGCTTCTCCTTACAAAAATCCTTGATCAAATGATCAGCTCGGTAACATGTCCCAGTCTTCTCATCCTTAACCATAAGGTCAGTAAACTTCTCAACGTGACCAGATGCCTTCAGGACAACCTCGGGTGTTACACATGGGCAATCAACTTCTAGCATATTCTCCTCAAGAACAAAATGCTGCAAACAAGATATCAGATATAATAAGTTTCACAACAAATAAGCTGTGATTCAAGTCTCAACCCTCCCTAAATGCTAGTGTGACCGTACCTTCGTGCATTGGGCTGCCTTTTTTTTTACTATTTCAAGGGCAACAACCCCCACCCCACCCCCCTTTTGCTGTCTTAACATGGAGTAACTAAAAACGTTGGACAAAACTTGTACACTTATTTCAGAACATTTACTTGGGTACATATGGTCCTATTCCAAGACATGTTTGGTCCACACGTGTAAGTGTTTTCTATGTGGAACACACGTGGATCAATCATATTCGTATGTACCCAAGTAAATGTACAAGTGCTGACCAAAAATGTTTTGCATTACCTTAAACATCAAATTCAGGTACCTACTCTGAGAAAATCATTTTTCTTTATTTACGCTCCTTAATATCTAAGGGCTATGATCTCTGAAATTTGGACTACAATCGATATAGACTGAGATGTCCACACGTGTAAGTGTTTTCAAAGTGGAACACACATGGTTCAATCGTAACCGTATGTAGTGTACCCAAGTAAATGTACAAGTGCTGACCAAAAATATTTTGCACTACCTTAAGCATCAAATTCAGGTACCTTTACTCCCAAAATGCGTTCTTTTTGCTTATGCACCTTAACATCTTTCAATAAAAGGGCTATACTCTCTGAAATTTGGATTACCATAGACATAACAAAATTTTATTTGATAAGCAATAAGCAGTCTCAAAATCTGATAATAATATTAGGGCTCGTTTGGTAACGTTGTCGTTTTCTGTTTTCTGTTTTTGTTTTCGTTTTTTTAGAAAACGAAAATTGAAAACACGTTTGGTAACGTTTTTGTTTTTTGTTTTTAAAAAACGTTTTCAAATTTTGGGTAAAAAATGAAAACACCAAAAAGTTGTTTTGAGTTTCCCGTTTTTGTTTTTTTTTTTTTTTTAAATCAACAATGTTACCAAACAAGTTTTTGTTTTTTTTTTCAAAAAAAAAAAACCAAAACTGGTTTTCATTTTTAAAAAACTGAAAACAGAAAACGTTACCATGCGAGCCCTTAGCATATACATGTACGCCTTTAAATTCTTATGAGCTACCACTGAAAATACTCATGCACTCTATGGAATTCCCATGAGTTATCAATACATAAATGCATGTAATGCCCACACCACGCAATATATACATATATCTGTGTGTGTGTGTGTGTGTGTGTGTGTGTGTAGGAAGCCACAAGGTGGACTAACCTGGCGCCAGAAAGCAAGAACGTTAGACTTGACAGCGCAACCCGGGGGGCCGTAATCGTAAAGACCCGCAACGCCCCGATATATCTTGAAAGACGGAATGTAGAACAAACGCCGTTCGAGAGTGTTAACGACCGCCTGACGAAACGCCTCTCTGTTGACGGAGGTGGACGACCCGCCGTTACCAGAGACGGCGGCTCTGAGCTGGCTCTCAATCGAAGCCTTCTCGAGTTTCAGCGCGTTTAGAGCTTCAACGGCGGCGGCGAGGACCGTCTTAGCCGCGCCGGATGACTTCAATTTGCGGACGACATTGCCTTGGGCTTCGATGCGCGACTGATTCTCGGCGACGGCTATGCGGAGTGAGTCTTCAGAGGCGGCGGCCATTGGTCGGAGTTTGTGGTTCGCCGGCGACGAGTGTGAGTGGCGTGGACGGAGGAGGAGAGAGAAAATATGGCGACGATTGTATATCGACGGTGAAATGAGAACTGAGAATGAACGCATGCGAGCCTCGGCCACACTCCTACTTTACTATCTCACTAGGGTTCTACGATTTCGAGTCCATTTGTTTTGGGCCAGTTCACATGTTTTTTTTTTTTTTTTTTTGGATATTGAGGACAAATTCTCATGTCTGTCTTTCGCGACTTCGGGATCGATACATATTGTCGTTTTTATTGGAGTAGAACAAGGGGCAAATTACGGGCACGTGCACCGACCCCACAACACACGCACCAGGTAAATCAGGGAGGCAAACTAGCGGTAGGATCTGAACCCACACCAAACTGGACATTTTTAAAGTTCATCTTGAAATCCATCCCTCCAACTAGCTTACACAACTCCTGGGGGATTTCGAACCCCTAACCTCCCTTTGGGAGGCTAAAGGCCCTGGCCAAATCCTTAATATTTACCCATGAGGAGTTTCGAACACAAGACCAAGAGGGTAGAACACCCCATTGTCTTGGTCCGCGTCCCCACTTTGGGCTACCAAGGATTTGGTTGCCAGTTCACATTCTTATTTCCTGCTTAGGCTCGGTTTGGAAACCACAATATTTTTTGGGGGCGAAAATACCTTTTACGACCCCCAACCTCCCCCCCCCCCCCCCCCCCGGCGTTTCAATATTGTAACACTTGAAACCCTCTACTAATGACTTAAGTGATTCTATTAAGTTTTCTACTGATTTTGTCGGAAGCTCAGAGAAATTAACGATTTGCTTGAAGTGGGAATAATTACCTTCCATTTCCAAGGGTGAAATGACAACAATACCCTTAAGGCAAGTGATATTTATATCAACTCTCCCCTCTCCATTGTCTTCTTCTTAATAACCCTAAACCATAGAGGTGTGTATGTGCTAAACAGAGATGGTTGCAGCAACAAATTCGTCTAATTCTTCTCATTCTGGATCAAGTAGCAGCAGATATTGCTATTGTGGTGCAAGAACTCATGCTAGAACTGTTGACACAAAAGCAAATTTTGGAAGAAGATTCGTGGGATGTGGGCTTTACGGGAGTACAAGATACATGTGACTTTTTCCACTGGTTAGATACACCAATGTCCCAGCGATCGACTGAAATCATACAAAGGCTGGTTGAAAGAAACAATGATCTAAAAAATGGAGTTTGACAAATCCTGTGCGCGGCAAAGATTTTATCGCCGTGTAATGTTTAGATTGTTGATGTTGTTACTTGCAATGGGTTGGTTTTGCTTGACATCTACAGGAAAGAAAGAAGCAACATGATTTGTGCTATGTGTGTAAGGGGCTATATGTTTTGTTCATTGTTGGGTTTAGTAAATGTTGGCTCTGTTTTGTTCATTGCTAGGTTTAGTAAATGTTGGACTCTGTGGTGCTTATTTTGTAAGAATATTTGTTGAGTAAAATGGCAATGAGTCCCTATTGATAACGTAGAGTTTAGACCATAACACATATTTTAGACCATAATTTATCACAATCCCGACACACAGACAGCATAGAGTTTAGACCATAATTTCAAAACTAATTTCATTTCATAATTTCAAAAGGCACTTGCAACATAATTCCAGCAATTTAAACCATATTACATCAACATAAAAACAAGCACAATGTTCATCAACCAAAAAAACTGTGGCAAGATATGGACAATTCATGCTCTAAAAACCACGTGGACAAAAAACAATGACCCTTCTTTATACCCCGCTTGGCCTACCCTTCCCACCAAATGTCTTCAGCTTCAGTGTTTGTACAGTGCTTGTGTTTGGTGGCTGCGCATTTGAAACAACACTTTGTTGTGAATTTTTGGAGGCTTGACTTGATCTCACCCTAGTGGACACCTGGAAAGTAAATGACACGATTGCATGGTTATTGTATCATTTAAATGTTAATATATGCGTAAGAAATGATCATACCTTTCATTTCACTAAAATAGACACTTTGCAAGACCTACTATTATGCCCCTGTTTCCCACACTTTCCACATGTTATGCACTTGTTCTTCCTTGACACTTTATAAAGATTACTTGGTTCATCAACACCTCTTCTCCTTACCTTTTTAGGCCTTCCTGGTTGTATTCTCATTATTGGAGGAACAATAGGGTCCACATTGGTTTCCAACCAATCATGCTACCCTGGTACAGGGTTTATCATGAATGAGTAACATTGAAGGTATGTATCCTTGCTATAGCATGGATGCATAAAAGGCCTTTGGCTTGATCTATGGATGTAGATTGCACTCACAACAGGTTTGCAAGTGATACCTGTAATGTCCCACAATCTACAACCATATGTCCTTGCTTTTAAGTCTACTTCATATGTTGTATCATAGCAATCAACCTTGATCTTTTCTTCCCCTGAATAACTTGGAAAACAGTTACTAGCTTGAACCTTGATCTTTTCCAACTTATCTTGAATGACTGGACAACTAAGACAACCCCCCCCCCCCCCCCCCCCCCCCCCCCCCCCCCCCCCCCAGTGGACCATACAGAAGGAATAATACCATTTATCACTAGCCATCATGAACTACCATAAATGAACAATTTCAGGGAGGGTAATAGATTTGGTTGTGAAGGTTGATCCTACATGGATGATAAACATTTATACGAGTCTCGTGACATTGTTTTAAGTGATGGGTTATGAGACTCTCAAATGTACCATGTTAGTAAATTAGGATGGGTAAAGGCGCACAAAAATTACAGATGCTGAGAGAAGTGCTAAGCAGAATGCCCCACAATACTAGGTCCTAGGAGATAGTAAAAATGAGAGAAAAAAGGGTATGGATATAGCAAAACCTTACAACATCATCTGGTGAGCTTATGTTCATGATAATAAAAGCTAACAAGCTCTCACGGAAGTTGAAGTGAGGAATTGCCTCTAGTAAAGTATAGATACATCGAACTGCCACAATGAACATATAAGCAATGTATATAAAAGCACATTAACTATCTTTATATTTAGTACTTTATAGCACTGTTAGTCCATTATTCCAGTCGTCGCATATAAACAATTAATGAACAATTAAATCAGTTATATAAAGACTGTGCATGAACAATGTAACCATCTCATCTTATTGACTCTTTTATCTTGACCACAATCTTTCGACTCATTCGGTTCGCCAAAACCATCCGGCACGAGACCGTTGTTTTAGATCGGTCTGCCGTATCCGAGTCGGCCTGGACACGACCTGATTGGCCTACCGTATCCGAGTCGGCCTAAAATGATTAAGATGACACAAGACTCTGACTAGCCGTCCATATCTGAGTTGACCTGGGCTCAATCCTTCCTAATTAATCTGTCGTATTGGAGTCAACCTGGAATAATTAAGGTGACACATCCCAAGACACCCTCTCTTTACTTATTTCTCACAAGACGTATATGTCGACCCAAACGACCCCTTTCCAACATGTCATCTCGACTATGCACGTGCATGACTTATTCTATTTACGATTTTCTTTAACATGAAAGTGGTTGTTTTAAATGTAATAACCTGCATTTCCATTTATTCCTAAATTACATTTTCATATTTAATTTGTAATTGCACTGTCATATTTAATTTCATTTGGTATTGACTGCTTCATTTAAACTACATTTCTCATGTTCTAAATTTTATTCCTTGAATTTTTGCAAGCTAAAAATGTTATTGGGGTCAAATTGCAATTTTTACAAAATTAGTGATACCTGTGTGGATTTCAAAGTCTATATTTCAAAACGGTGAAAATAACTTCTATTGACTCAATCAGTATTTTTATAAAACCAGAAAATCAATTCTTAAGTTAAAATGGAATTCCCGTATTTTTGTGGTGACCACCGCGCCCCGAAAATACCAGTTTATGTTCAAAACTGTCCATATTGTGTTTAACTTCCACAGATTTTGGAAGTGACCGATTTGGACATTTGCTTTATTTCCAATTATGGCAAGTGATGATTGCCTTGTGCCTTGTTTGGGAACATACAACTTGTATGTGCAAAGGTTGTGTCATAAGCTAAATTGCCAAACAACATCAATCTTAATTGACCCCTATTCAAACCTATACTTGCCTCTTGGAATGACAGATGAGTTAATACTCATCTGTGAATATATATCATTCACGTATGTATACATCTGTGGATATTCTCCAGCTTGTATAATTGATCATCTAAATCAGGATTTAAAAACCAATTGATTTTGTTGAGTATAGCACACAAGACTTGGCCTCCAAGTCCATCTAGTGCAATTGCTATACATACAACACTCATACACTTAGGCTCTCATTTTTTTTCTACTCATTCTGCATTAACACACAGAGAGAAAAGAGAGAGTGCAGTGAGTTCATATAGAGAGAGAGAGCTCAAGACTCCATAGCCAAAGCTTGGAGTTGATTTCTTATTTGCCTATTCTTTCTCAACAATTTATTTGCTTTAATCTCTGTGAGTATTATCAACTCACTTTGAATGTAATATATGCTTATTTACTGTTAGTATAGCTTGTTTGATAATACACCATTGTTGATCATACGTTTGAAATTTCATAGCTTGAAATCAAGATCTTCAAACCTTAATCTAAATCCGTTTTCAGAGTTGAATATCAAAGATTACAGTATGTATTGACTATGGTTAAAGTTTTAGAGACCAATTTGTTCACATAAGGAAGTATATTAGAAAACAAATTTTGACAACCTTTAGTTTTTCATAAAATTCAAGAGATATGGTTTGATTTGTGTTAAATTGATTATGGAATCATAATCCTTGTTAAAAACCGAAGAGAACCATACACTATATGACCTATATACTTACAGAATTGGAAATGGGTCATTTTAGACCCTGAATTGCTGAAACAGGGCAATCTGACGAAGAAGATGAAGCCTCAGCATTAACTCGCGCCACGATCGCGCGCGCGAGAAATCGCGCGAGCGATCTTTCGCGCGAGCGACCCGCGCGCGCGATCCTTGCTTTCCCAGGCAGACATAAGAGTTTATATATATATATATTGAAATTTAAGCAGATCGCGCGAGCGAGGGTCGCGCGATAACTCTTTCGCGCGAGCGATCCGCGCGCGCGACCTTGCTTTCCTCAGGCAGACAGAAAAGTATATATATAAAAAAGAAAATTGGGCATATCGCGCGAGCGGCCTGCGCGAGCGATCTTTCGCGCGCGCGAGGTCTGGCAGTTTCTAGTTTTGTTTGTTCTATGCTAAGGGACTGTTTGGTTCAACTTTTTAGTACTGTTAAGGCTCTGTTTGGGAAATTTAATTAATTAGAACTCTATTGGGTTATGTTTGAATGATTAAAACATTGTAGTATGACTCATCAATCCCCGTACGCGTGTTGTTCCTTTAATTCAGCATTTTTGCTTTCGTTTAAGTGCATACCATTCATGTGGGGTCAGTGGTACATGCATGGGGGTGTCAGTCTGTGTAGAAAAGAGTAATGGTCAGTGTAAAAAGAGTTTGAGTTGTGGTTGTAGTTGTGATTGAGTTTGAGTTGTGGTTGTAGTTGTGATTGTGGTTGAGTTGTGGTTGTAGTTGTGGTTGTGGTTGTGGTTTTGGAAAGGGTATCTTTGAAATGCGACGGTGGCAAATATGGACACTCCCTGACGCCCATGGAAGCGTTAAAGTGTGTGAAGCCGAACTCGGACATTCCCTGGCACCCATGGTAGTGCTAAAGTGTGGCCTACGGACACTCCCTGATACTCGAGTCTGGATACTGCGTGAGGGGTTACCCCGGTATTTGCATGGCGGTTAGGGTATTCAAAGTGTGAGGCATTGGACACTCCCTGGTACCCCGGACCAAAGTGTGAGGCAAACTGGACACTCCCTGGCGCCCCGTTGCTAAAGTGTGGCTATCTTAGTGTTTCAAAGATACCAGGAGTAAGATAGTGGGTTGTTGTGGCTGTCGAGAGAAAAGAGTCGGCAAGATGAGTGTGGTGCATTGTCTCATTACACGAGTATCTGTTCTTATGAATGATCGACCTTTAATATATTCCTTGTTGTTTTATAAATGAATTCTTTCTGCGGTTTAACTATTGATTTTACAAACTGATAATGGGAAAAGGGTAAATGGGTATGTTTTACATTCAAAGTCATGTTTTTAATACTCACCAGCTTCTTGAAGCTGACGACGTTGATGCGTCCTGGACATTCGTGTTCAGGCTTTTCAGGTTATAATCAGAAGGAATCATACGACTATGCGAATTGAGAATGGCTGCTTTTGGAATAAGAGAACTGTTCATTAATGATTTAAGTTTACATGTTTAAGTCTTTAACTGTTTTTGTTTTATAAGGATGACTGTAACAGACACTAAGTTATTGTTTTATTTTAAGGCGGTCCGTGCCTTAGTTGACCTCGTATCATAAGATGTAATAAGTTAGAAAATTTTTGTAAGCCTTGATTGCTTTACTCTGATTATTATGTTTTGTTGTTCGACGTTTGGGACGAAATCGATCCTTCAAACTGTCGCGACCTACGGGTCCATAAAGGAAATTAAACGCTTTCCTTATTTATGCTACGTCGGGGCGTGACATTAAACATGTGATTATCTTTAAGTAAACCAATTTATCTTAATTTGATTTTAAGAAACTGATGGCGTAATTTTTAGAGTCATATAAGTTTTATCACAAATTTTAGAGAATAAAATAACAAATAAATATAGTCGCATGGCCCTTCATGAATATATAAATGTATAGGGTACATATTTTGACATTATTTTTAATGAAGACAAAACATCAAAATACAATTCCTCTATTTTTCCATAGTTTTAGAAGTACCATAGGTATTTGAATAATTAAAATACCAGTTAAATAACTACTAATTAATTTATTAAAAATATCAAGTTCTAGTTTTATAATTTGATAAATTATAAAACTATATAAAATGACCTCCAACATGTTAACAATAATATAGAATTTAACATGGTTAATAAGTATTTTTAATACTTATTTTATACATAGTAACTAATATTTATCATTTATTTAACATAAAATAAATAATAATTATATTTTAGCACTACTAAAAAATTTTACAGAAAGTAAGAAACATCATTTAATAACAGTTTTGAAATAAAAATATGCTATAATAATTAAAACATAATTTAAGAATTATTAACAAATAAAACAAGCATTTATTTCATTTCATTTCTCATATGGGCTTGTAGTAAACCAAGCCCAATACCAAACTCATGTGGTCAGCTGGGAAACTTGTTTGGCTGAGCACATTGAGCCCATTAGTCAATCCATGTACAAAAAAAAATAAAGCTTACAAACCATTATGTAGCTAGCAAGGTTTGAACACCCAACCCAACAGTCCTATATGAAAGTTGCATGATGTTTCGCAAGATTCCAAAAATCTAAGTTACATATCCTGAATTTAAATTAAAAATTTCCAGAATTCTAAAATCATGGCAAATACATAATTTCACTTTTTGTGGTCAAGAACTCAACCAATCAACAAATTGTTTCTAGGGAAACTTACTGGGATCCTATTTCCAATTTACGGAATGAGTTTTCGTTAACATTTTCGGTACCGCTAATTTTGGACCTCCATGGCTATATATACATATATGGACATATTCACTTACTTTCAAACCCCTCGGATTGTGTGTAATGACTTAAAGTACATTCAGAGTGGGTTCAAAAGACTCACCGGTCACTGGTTTGGGCGGCGTAAGAGACTGAAGAATTTCGTGAAAACCGTAATATAACTCTGAGCTCAATAATGGCTATGGGTTAAGCTTACTGTGATGTGATATTCTTCTCTTTTACTTACTGAATTTCCAGAATATAAGCACTTGTGTGTATGTATGGTGATTGAATGGAGAGATCAAGAATGAGAGGGAACTTGAGAGCTTGTGTGTGTGTAATTTCTAAAAGAAAGAGAGAGAGAGAAATGAAAGGAGGAGACTTTGAAAACTCAATGTATGTTTTGATGTGTTTGTGTTTTGAGTTGCACTGTTTATATAGAATTTCACTTGGCTTGTGAAAAGCTCAAGAGGTAAGTATAGTCCATGGTTAAAAAGGGATACACATGTTGTCACGCCCGGAACCACCCAAATGATCCTAGGACACGTGGCACGCCACCAAGGCTCTTCTCAAATTATTAAAGTTGCGGAAAGCAAAATAATATAAGTTTTGACCAAAGAACTCAACACACTATTGTGTTTTTCAAGGTTTGAACACATACACCCAACACATCTTACCAAAATCTGTTTTCAAAAGTAACATTTTCATAGGTCAAAGGGTCCCCAAAAGTACCCCCATTTCTAATTAGAAGTTACAGAAATACTACTTCAGCCCATAACCAATCAACATAACATGTCCCCTATATTACAAAAATTTAAGTCGCTATCATTTTCAACATAAATTCAAATAAATAATTGTTTACAATATTCCACTAATTTTACTTATTGAACACAAATCTATTAAATAGGAATTCAATTATAATCCCACGCCCACGAATACTCACCCATTTCCATTTATTTTCCTTCTGAGTTCCATCTTGAACACCTACAATGGTTATTCAATAACCACTACAATATATAAGCTCTATGCTTGTGAGCAATGTCAATCATGAACATGGATAATAAACACGCTCAATTCAACATATTACAAAGAACTATAGTCTCTGGCAATTACTAGTTCACTCCCACCACTACCGGCTAGCCCGCGGCTCCACTCCCCAAGCCCACGTGACTAGTCATAACCCACGTCCTCACACGTGCGGTCCCCTAGGCCTCTGGCGGCCGTGGTCGTCACCACAAAGATTACCTCATGGTGGCATAGAACTAGCAATTTTCATTGACCCAAATAGGCAACTCAACATGCTCATTTAATCATTACACCGTGCTTTCACAAATAAATTGGGCCTAATTTAGCCACATGAATTTTGCCCAATAATAAACTAAATAAATTAAATTAAACAAACTAGGAATGCTTTGGCATCACAATTGAACCCAACATGGAAATCATCCCAATGTCAAAATTAACATCACTCACCTCTTGGGTTTCGCTCCTAATTGCGAGATTAAACCCCTACTAAGAACCAGGTACAATCCTATATATAAATTACAAGTTATGAGCTAAACCCCCAAAATGGGTAGCAGAAAAACTGTCACAGAACTTAACCAAATTGGTACCAAAATACTAGTCTCACCTCCAGGAGTCCGAATATGTAACATGTTTTGAAAACCGACGTCGTTTGATCGATGAACCGTCATCGCGAAGCTCAGCGAACCTGCGAGCTCATACGTCATTTTCGGCCGACTTAAATCTAACCGAGAAGATGAAGACTTGGTCTTCATCCACAAGCTTCCAAACTTATATACTAAGCTAATTTTTTATATTTATTATAAAACCCCCCACTAGTTCTGATTATTACAATTAAGTCTCTATTAGTTATGAATCATATTAAAAACTATCCCAAACTTAAATGAGTATTTGTCTATGTCTCGCATGAGTCCCATAAGTGGTCCCATATAATTATATGAAGTTGCTAATTAGCCTACTAGTTATGTAACGTGTTCAATTTGCGCTTATAAAGGTACCCCTAACTGACCACAAAAGTGGTCTCCAACTAAAAATATGATATTATTAGCAATAAAATAATAAATCATTTAAGCCTTAATAAATATTTAGGCACATAGGGTATTCCACATACTACTCTCCCATCTTGACTGGGACCCACCAACACATGTCCCAACTTGGGGCTGCCACACTGGCCCCAATTGGGTTACCAACTGAACACACAAAAACAACTTAGTGGGTCAAGACCCACCTCTCACGTATACTCAAATCATCATTAAATAATTAATAATGCATGCTAAATGATGATTAAAATAATCCGCCGGAACGGGTGTTATATCTCTCCCCTCCTTAAAAAGAAGTTTGTCCTCAAACTTGCGTCATTGTACAAGTCAGCAGATCACAAATCACATATGGTCTTCTCGATCAAATGATCATAACATTAAACTCAACCAATAAAATAACTGTAGCCTGCAATACTAGATATTTCTGATTGGAAATTCCCTTTGGATGCTCAATACACATCAATCAGATCTCATATACCCAAAAAACCCTCACATGCTGAAACACGATTCTGCTCTCACAGATCATATGATAGAATCAGCAGTTTAGTACACAGATATATAATATGCACAAATCAAAACCCATTATCTCAATTCATACCAAAAATGGTCTCAGTAATACCCATTTTCACTCTTATCTTGACCATATCGATGGTCCTAAACACTCCCGAATATCCCGTAGGGCGCAATTTGAATACTTTAACAGTAAATTGATATCAATCACCAATTTATCAGCATTAAATGCATTTCCCAATCACACTTGAAATCCAACACATATACTTGTCCTTTAATATTTCAGTTTTCCCATTTAAACCTTTATTTCAGCTCATAACATTCATTTTCATTTACTCACAACGGCAATATAATTAGTGAAACAAAGTCAACCACATATGCTATCTCATGAATCCCTACTAGTTCCTTACCCTTAACAAATGATCACTTTGTTATCCCCCAATCTCTTTTTGGTTACATCGAATCCTTTCCTTTCAACATAAACAATTCTGGTTTTTAACGACCCAAATTTATTTAACTCTCCATGCCATAATTTACGTGCACCTCTTAGTGTATCCATATATATATATATATTGATGTACAACATATTCCCATTTTTTCACATTCCCTAGAAATTTTCTCGAGATGGTTCTCAAAATCTATCACTTCAATTACAAGTATCACTAACCACAGTTGCCATTATCATCCACTTTACACCTCTTAAAACATAATTCATTTCCTAATTTCTCCAAACCTTGAATCTCTCATGTCGTTATTCTCACATCATAAATCAAGTTCAATTTGAGACAATACCAAGACAAATCTGTCAACATCACAATTTGTCAACTTACCATATCCAAATGCTCAACATTTCCCCCAAACTTTCACTTTAGAAATTTTAAGTTTGATCTAAATCCCAAAATCAAATACCATAAATGTAGTCATTTCGTAACCGTACAATCCCCGTCATATATGTAAGAATTTCACAAAAGATTTCCAAACTTCTAAATAGTTTTTCACAACTTCCCTTCTCAGTACCAAATTCTCTTTCCCCCAACAATGCAAGAGGTTCTTATCACTAAAATTCTAGAGACTCAACTTTTTCAGTCTTTCCTTTAATCAACCACTATTACAACTTTACAGTAATATCCCACTTGTTATCCAGTCTCACTTTATTACATTTCAGGCATAGGTTATATCACACATGAAATACCTCTCGTTCATGAAATTTCTAAATCCAACCAATTCAACTCAAACACTTTGAATTCTGAAACTCATCCGTATACACTGTCAGTTTATTCAGTCAACCAAACTTTACCACATCGTCATGCCTCAACCAATCACGGCTAACTTTTGTTTAAAATCTTTTAAAGCTTTTGCATTTAACACCCAGAGGATAGAATAGTCTTTTGAATATATATATATATATATTTCTTTTTTTCCAAACCACACACAAAATAAAATATTTTGAATGAGAAATTCAACGGCGAAAATGATATGCATTTCGAGCTTCATAGGCCAAGTTTTGAACATTTTAATACTTGAAATTCCAAAACTACACCAACAAACCACATAATAACTTTGTCCATATTTTGCCCACGGAAACCCAATCATTCAAGAGAAATCGATGTGTCAAAAATGTTAAGCATATCCTCTAAATAATAACGCAACTCCCAAACCCATTTGATATATCCTCAACTTTTATTGCAACTTCCCTCTTGAATGGAAAATATTTTAAAGCATTTTTTTTTCCAAATATTTAAAAAACTTGAAAATGAATTTCAAAATTCCATAAAAATTCTTCAACACAATTGGAATCAATAAATTCAATGCAACCATTCTGATGTACTCATCTCCATCTCCAAAATAACTTTTCACGTTTACAAAAGAAAGTGCTCTTTTTTTTTTTTTTCAAAAATAACTTTAAAATTCCATAATCTTATAATGCTACATTTTACTCGTGTGAATCATTCATTTCACCAAAATTCTACAACTTAAATCCAACCATTCTAAACCTCAAGAGTAAATCCCCAATCATCATCTAGGTAATCCCTTGTAACCACATTTGTAACAACCTGCATTTCCATTTAATTTTAAATTACATTTTCATATTTAATTTGTAATGGCATTGTCATAATTAAATTCATGTGATATTGTATGTCCTTATGTAACACCCGTACCCGGAAAAGAAGATTAATGTGATAATAATATGTGTTAATTAAAGATAATTAATACATGAAATGAATTAAGGTGGGGATATGAACCCACACGTGAAAAGGTGTTCAAATGCGGACACAGATGAAAGTCCTGTGAAAGGCGGGACTGGTATAAAAGTGGGGCCCAACGAGGGTCTAATTAAAATAATTTGCATTTTGATGTCATTATGTGCTTATATGATTACTTGTTTAAATGCTTATTGATATTATTATGTCTTATGATAGGAAAGGGGACCAATTTGGGTACCATGTGAGGGCGTATTTGAATAAAATTCATAATTGGTAGGTTTAATAGCAACCTCATGAATTATGTGGGACCACGTTTGGGACCCACGGGTGACTTAGATTAAATCCATTTAGAAAATGTGGGTAGATATTGTAATTAACATGGGGGTTTCATAATAAAACTTAAGAAAGATTGGGGGGTGTAAATGAAAAGTTAGGAAAAAGAGATATATACCTCTTGCATGAGTTTGGTGACTCATTGCACCAAAACATCACAGCTGGGAATTCTTGAGTTTAGGAGAGAACGAGAGCTCCAAGTCGGCGACGGAAATTCTCCGACGACGTTTCTCGCCGTTCTTTTGCCGTCCGGCGTTGGATTTACGATCCGAGACCACTTTTGGACTCGTGGAGGTAAGAGGATCACATGCATGTAATTTATTTTCGTTTTCGGCAATGTTTTTACGGCAACCGTCTTTGATAAATGATGTTCTTGGTACCAAACTTGTGTAGGATTATCACCAACTAGGAATTGAGCTAAACTTGGGAAGGAATTGGGGAAATCTAAGCTTAGTTGTGTATAAATCAAAGAGGTGAGTGTCCTAATCTCTCAATTGGATATTTAGCTATGATAATGTGATAATTGTGGTTCATAGTTGTTAAACTCATGCTCATGTATGTATATGTTGTTGAATTTGGGTAAAAAGCATGTCAATAAGGTGAAATTGTTATGCTTATGTGCTAAGTTGCTTAAATGTTTATATGGATCAAAAGGAAGTCAAGTAGTGGTCACCATTTATAGGTCCCATATGTAAGGGATAGGAAGTCCTCAATGAGTAGGACGTGGTGACGACCACAATGAAATGTCGGTGACGCCTTCGGGGTCACAAGAGAGTGTGTGTTGCGCTATATCGCCAAAAGTGAGAAAGATCCGGGGTGAGAAGGACCCGGGGGTGGTGGCTGGAATGACTTGACTTCCCGGAGATCAATTTGTTGTCATTTATAATGATTGTTGCATTTACATACTTTGCATTCCAATGGCATGATTAGTTCCCTCACTAAGCGAAAACTTAAACGAATATATATTTTCTGTTGTGGTTATTGAATAACCATCGCAGGTACCAAGCGAGACGAGGAGAGGAAATGATACACACGACGGGTTGGGCGTGGGAGTTGTCCTTGTGTATATGTGTTCATATGCCTAGTTAGTTTGTGTCTAGAACGTATCTTTTGGTTAGCAATGCAAATGTATCTTGGGTTCTTTGAAAACTTGTAATTATGTTTATAACTTGTAATATAATGTAACTTATGGGTTAGTATCCTTGACTTGTGGATTTAAGACTTGACTCGTGGTTGTGTCCATGGAGATAGTTTTTGAATTCTATGACTCATGTGGTTAATGTAATTTGGAGAAACTAATGTAAATTTATATGCAAAAGTTGTAGGTTGTATGTTTGAATCATTCCGGCAAGTTCGTAAACATGGGTTGTAGAATTTAGTTAAGTTCCTTTCGTAAACAAATGTTTTGTTAGATTTGATCCTCTTGTTGGATGGTTTATGTAAAAGGTTTCTTGAGAATGGTTTTGGTATAGTTCTTTAATGTTTTATGTTGTTGGTTATAACTTGGGTTCATTCCCAAGAAGTTTCATGAGATCTTATCTTTTGCCAAGAGTTAAACTTCAACCACACTTGATTTGATTCAAAGGATGTGTCTATGGTTTAATTTGATCCAAATAGAGTGATGTTTATGTTTTGAATGTTGGAAGAACTTAAGTTGGTGTTGGGAATGTTCCAATGTGTTTTCAAATGGATTAAAAATGGTTATGGATGTTTCATGAGGTTTGGGTTGGCTTTGGATATGTTTGAGCTTGTTAAACAGGGGTTTTTCTGCTAAAAATTGAACTCTGCAGAAACCGGATCGATCTGGGCCTTGAGCGGATCGATCCGGAGCAGCTGGAACTGTAGAAAATGAAGTTCTGTTAAATCCGGATCGATCCGGATTTGGGGCGAATCGATCCGCTTGTCCAGTTTCAGCCTCGATGGCTTTTACGGAAACGCGCATAACTCTCTCTAGAAAACTCGGATTCGCGCACCATTTTTTGCGTTGGAACCGGGACTCAAAGAGCTATCTTTACATATAAAATTTGCTATACTTTATTCAAGACCATTTTGCCCTTGGGTCTGTTTTGTGTCAACGGAGTTGTTTTAGTAGGTCTAATTCATGTGTTTCTTAAGGAATTAAGGGTGTTTTGAACGTGTGGGCTTGTTACACGTGTCCCAACTTGCCCGAGGCTGGTTGGGGTGTGACACCTTAATTTAATTATCACATGTTAAATCTTGATTTAGTTACTATTGAAATTACTGTTGGGGCCAAATTTCGATTTCTGTAAATATTAATAACACCTGTGGTGGATTTTAAAACTGTATTTCAAAACGGTAGAAATGTTTTCTTTTAACTCAATCAGTATTTTTATGAAACCAGGAAATCACTTCCTACGTTAAAATAAAATTTCTGTATTTTTGTGACCTCCGCGCCCCGAAAATACCAGTTTACTTCCAAAATTGTCCGCGCGGTGTTAAACTTACACAGATTTTGGAAGTGATGTAAAGTTTGATTAGACTTGTGCTTTATTTCCATTTATGGAAACTAATCATTTGTTAAAGTCTTGTTTGGTTGTGCTCCTATTTTGTGTATTAGTTTATGCCATAAGCTATGTTTCCCAAACACCTTATAGTTGCCCCCTAGTACTCTACATGACCTTTCAACTAGTTGGGAGACATTTTAGAATCTATGTGTGTACGTATGTTTATATCAGTCCTTATGTTTACTTGGTGTAGAATAATTTTGGAAAAACAAATGCATTTTGTAGAGTATAGATTAATCTACTTGGGGCCCAAGTTTTTTTTTTTTTTTTTTTTTTTTCTATTTTGAATTCTATTTAAACACACACACATCTCTCTATCTGCACATTTAGAACAGGAGATATTGAGAGAGTTTCAAAGAGAGTTTTACTCATAGAATTTACAAAAAATATTAGAGAGAGGAGGCTTATTCCCCATAGCCAAAGCTTGGGTTTAAATCTCCTATTTGCTCTTCTTTCTCAACAATTCCTCTATAATCAATCTCAGTGAGTATTATTAACTCACTCCCAATGTAATTCATGTCTTAATCTTGTTTATATAGCTTGATTTGGAAATCACCATAGTTAATGTTACGTTGATGTTCCATAGCTTGAAAATCATGAATTATCAAACTCAATCAAAGTCTGTTTTGTTAGATAAATAAGAAAGATTATGGTATATATAGACTATGATTGAAGTATTGGGGCTTAATTTGATCACATGAGGAAGTATATAAGAAAATTAGTTTTGTGATCTTTTAGCTTTTCATAAAATTCTTGAGTTATAGATTGATTCATGTAAAATTGGTTATAGATTCTTAATCCTCATTGAAAAACAAAGATTTTCATATATTACATGCCTTATTTACTTCCGAATTCGGAAATGGGTCAATTTGGACCCTTAAACTGAAAATAGGGCATTCTCCACGAAGAAGATGAAGCATCTGCTTCATCTCGCGCCACGATCGCGCGAGCGAGCCGCGTGGTTTCTGGCAGACAGAAAAGGTTTTATATAATAAAATGGAAATAGGCAGGTCGCGCGAGCGAGGACCGCTCGAGATACCATTCGCGCGAGCGACCCGCGCGCGCGAGGTGGCTAATTTCAGGCAGAAAGAAAGGTTTTTATAATAAAATGAAAATTAGGCAGATCGCGCTAGCGACCTTTCGCGCGAGCGGCCCGCGCGCGCGACTTCTGGCAGTATCTGGTTTTTGTGTGTTTTCGTATAAGGGACTGTTTGGATTAATTTTAAAGCACCGTTAAGGTTCTTTTTGGGAATTTTATTAAAACAGAATACTATTGGTTATGTTGGAAAAGATTAAAACAATGTCTTATGACTTATCGATCCCCGTACGTACGTTGTTCCTTTAATTCGGCGAATTCCTTTATGTTTAAATTTCATGACATACATGTGGAGTCAGTGGTACATGCATGTGGGTGTCAGTCAGTGTGGAAAAGAGTAATGGTCAGTGTGGAAAGAGTATGATATTGAGATTGAGATTGTGTGGTGGACACTCCCTGGTTATGGTGTACCAAAGTGTGACGTGTTGAGACTGCGGTGAGAGTATCTTTGTAATGCGACGGTGGCAAATTTGGACACTCTCTGACACCCATGATAGCGTTAAAGTGTGTGACGCCGAACTTGGACACTCCCTGGCACCCATGGTAGTGCTAAAGTGTGGCCTACGGACACTCCCTGATTCCCGAGTCTGGATACTGCGTGAGGGTTCCTCCGGTATTTGCATGGCGGTTTTCGTATTCAAAGTGTGAGGCATTGGACACTCCCTGGTACCCCGGACCAAAGTGTGAGGCAAACTGGACATTCCCTGGCACCCCGTTGCTAAAGTGTGGCTACCTTAGTGTTTCAAAGATACTGGAGTGAGATAGTAGGTTGTTGTGTTTGTCGAGAGAAAAGAGTCGGTAAGATGGGTGTGGTGCATTGTCTCATACACGATCATATGTTTTAATGAATGAACGACTTTTAAATACATTCCCCGTTGTTTGATAATTGAATTCTTTCCGTGGTGAAACCGTTGATTTTTACAAACTTAAAAAGGAAAAATTTGTAAATGAGTATGTTTTACATTTAAAGTTATGTTTTTAATACTCACCAGCTTCTTGAAGTTGGCGACGTTGATGCGTCCTGGACATTCGTGTTCAGGCTTTTCAGGTTACGACTATGCTAAGCCTTATGACTATGCTAATTGAGAACGGCAGCTTTTGGAAGAGAAACTGTTATCGTCATTGCATATTTTAAGTAATATGTTTTAGATATGAACTGGTTTTGTAATAAGGATGACTGTAATAGATGATAAGTTATTATTTTGTTTTAAGGCGGTCTGTGCCTTAGTGGACCCTGTATCGTAAGATGTAATAAGTTAGTAAAATATTTGTAAGTCTTGATTGCTCTGCTCTGATTATTGTTTATTGTTGTTCGACGTTTGAGACGGAATCGATCCTTCAAACTGTCGCGACCTACGGGTCCATAAAGGAAATTAAACGCTTTCCTTATTTATGCTACGTCTAGGCGTGACAGCATTTGATTCCAAACGTAACTTTTCCATCCCTTTCCTAAAAATCATCCCTTCGGTCCTTTATTTTCAAATTTAAATCCCAAATCCCGTTTAAATTATGCATCCCCTTATAACTATCCAAACAACTCTTCACTTGTAAAAGCGGATCCTTGTCCTAATTCTTAAGGTTAATTTAATTCAATTTTATCCATTCACTCATTCTCCAGTCTTTTCTCATTATAATAAGTTATAATAGAATTTGTATTCACCCCTTGCAACCTACTTTGACGTATCAAATATACAATCATTCAATAATCCCCAATTAATCCCAACTTTACCCAAACCACTAACAAACATCAACACACCGTAATAGGGTCGAGAGATTCCTCAAACCCAATAAGAATAACCAATCAATACAACACCATAATAGGGTTGAGAGATTTCCCAAACCCAGTAATATAAACAGTCAATACAAGACCATAATAGGGTTGAGAGATTGTGGATACCGGGCTTCGGACCACTTCTCTCTTGTTTGAGATTGTTTTGAAATTGATTTGAATCAAAGAAAGAAAAATAGGTCTGTTGAAAACAGATACAGAGTCGCCACTTGGTCTTTAAGGAACCAAGAAACCTAATTTTGACTCACCCAAGCGGATAAGGGCACCGGCCCTTCATAACCAAAGAACTTGGTTCGGGGTTTTGGTACGAGAGAGGAAGGAGCCTTTGTCGCGACTAAAACACCCTCAACTCGCCCCGTCTTTCGACGGGCCTCAATTAGCATCCAAATAATCATCTTATACTATGTTTGGTTCGACAATTAATACTATTGTAGTATATTACATCACATAAGAAAACTTGAAATTGGAAGATCAAAAGATAAGATATCATTCATAAGATCTAAGCCAAATATCATGCAATGTAAAGTGAAAGATCACACAAATAAACCTAGGAAAGATCGTCTAATCATGTATCAAATAATCAAGACTTCCTAATCTAAAGGGGACATGAATCGTTATTGAAACAAATAAGCAAAGAAATCAAAATATGCTTAGCAAGCTAGTATGATGCATGTTAATCTTTGAGAAAATAAGATCCCTCAATCCCCGGGACGGATGAGAAAGGATGATTAGATCAAGGGGAAGCATGAACGTGTGATCGTGATCATCCCTTATAATCTTCTTAGATTAAGAGTTACAAAAACCCCAAATCTTGCATGAATGCAATGTATGTATCTAAGATGTGCAAAGGTTGTAGTGTGTTTTGGGTACATGGATTTCTAGAAGACTTAGAAGTCTAAAATGTGTATGAATGAATGAATTAAATCAACATGTGATATATACAAATGTAGTATGAACTACTTCCTAAGATATGAACTAATTTGGAATGCATATAAGCCTCAAATCAAAGAATGAAAGTTAAAGTGTACTTGCTGTGAATAGTAAACAGAACAGTAGCATGATCTTTTGGAATTTGAAAAGAGGGGCTAGGAATGTTTTCAATGCATGATTTTTTATGGAGATGTTCCTTATTGTGTCTAGAACACAACCCAAAAGGCCAATCTTGAATATCTATCACAGATTGAGAGAAATTATATAAACAATAGAGGTCACTCAGAAACAGAGTTCGTACTGTCGACTGAAATGTTAGAAAATCTTAGAAAATGAAAAAGAATGATCTAGAGGCCCATTTTATACAGAAAGTTTCCTAAGACATTTAATTTTAAAGGAAAAATAAGTTAGGACCACCCCTTTTGGAAAAGTTTTCTGGAAAAGAGGTCGTAACTTGACCAAGCTGCTGTGACAGCAAAAACAGAATGTTTGGAAGGAATGTTGGGACCCAAATGGATCATTTCCAAGTACTTCCAAGTCAAACCAAAAATCATGGGTGTTCTCCAATGAGTTAGGAAGACTTTCCAAGTGGCCTTGTATCCATATGTTGAGTATTGTGTTCTAGAAAAATCTTTGAACTCAACTCACTCACTGTTTTGACTCATTGTTTTGAAGATTTTGGAGAAAACAAAGTTTTGTTTCTTGAAACCAAATGAGAGGGATTGAGAGGGGTTTTGAAATAGATGTTTTGAAAACATGTTTTCAACACTCAATAAGGATCATAGCCACTTAGAATACCTACATCAAACTCATCATTTAAGAACCTCCAAGATTGTTGGAGAGATTTATTTTATTTTTGGGCATAACTTCAATACATTCCAAGAATACCTTGGAAGTATTGAGGTTATGATCATCATCTATCAAACATGTTTTTGAGGTCAAGAGCTACTATCCATAAAGATTCACTCACCCCAAACTTCATGTCATCACTTAGATGATGATGAACTAGTAAGTAAATAAAGAAAAGAAAAAGAAATGAGATAAGGAGAGATGAACATATATATATATATATAATCAAACCAAGTAAATAGCAATCAATAGATGATAATCAATGTGATTTTGGACTTGTAGCTTGGTGTTTCACTCGTAGATTTTGACATTTGGACATGGAAGTAGCTTCCTATCTCATGAATGCTCAAGAATGAGGGTTGGAGTGGACTTTGAATGTGAAGTATATAGAAGGATGATGGAAGAAAACAAGAATAAAACTCACTTTCTTATGGAAAATCAATGGGAGAAGCTCCCTTTCTCTCTTCTAAACCTATCTCTATCTCTCTTCTTCTCTACAACTTTTCAAGCTTTGCACTTGGCCCCCCCAAAATGAAGAGCAATGGGGGGTTTAAATAGGCCAATTTGGGGTGGTTTTGGGGTTTTAGAAGTACTCCCATTGGTCCCAAACAACTGTGAACATAAAACTATGTCGTTTTGGCTTTCAATTAATCAAATTGGACCCCCAAAAAAATTACAAAAATGGACTCTGCGAGGTTTGAGTGCCGCGGCGGCACTGGGCCAGTGCCGCGGCGGCACTGCTCCTCAGAAGCCCAGAAAATTACGTTTAGGCCCCCAGAGGTTCCGGTATTCGCGAAAAGGCCCTATTTCGTCCGAAATTCACAGAAAATGCATACGAACTCCAAATTGAGGTTGTGATATACCGTTGGAAAGGTAATGGAGTCTACTTTACATAAAAAATAGTTCGGGGATAGGTCACTTTGAAAAGTTTTACAGTATTCGTGATAAAAGCCGATTTGATCGCCTTTTTCGCCTTTGGAAATTCATAATAAACTCGTTTTAAATCTGAAAATTATGTGCGATATACCGTCGAAAAGATGTTGACCTCTAGTATCCATGAAAAATATTTAAAAATTGTTTCGGTGCCCCGATTCCAAAGTCAAATCTTGGTCAAACTGGTCAAACCTGGGATTCCCGGGAAGTCCTGGGAACCTCCGGGAGCTCCCAGGAGCCGACGTTTTCGCTCGATTCTCTTTTAAAACTCATTTTAATAATTTTCTAATGATTCCGGTGAATTCGGACGATTTTGGTCAAACTTGGTCAAACTTGGTCAAACTCTGGTCAAACCTTGGTCAAACCGGTCAACGGGGACTTTTGGGGAACTTCCGAGACTTCCGGGGGTCTCTGGGAGCTGACGATTTCATCCAGTTTTACTTAAAAACTCATTTTATCATTTTTCTTACGACATAGCATGTTTTCAGAACTTCGGGACCAAATCTGGGAGTCTTCGGCTTTCAGGGGCATTTTGGTCAATCTGAGCATTCTGAGAGATAGAGCTGACTTCCAGGAGTCCTTTTGAGTCTTTTACGATCATTGTGAACCACCGAGCTATGGGTCTCCTAAATATGATAGCCGACAAAATGGGGTGTCTACAGTTTGCCCCTCTTTGGCATGAACTTGCGAGGCAACGCATGTCGCAAGCGAGTGCCAAAGTTTTGAAGAGACAGGTCTTTTGGAGGCTATAGATTTAGGATAAAAAGCGTTGCAAAAGATGCAATGATGCTGAGGCTAGTGCTGGTCGTGCTCTGTGTGAGCTGCCTACGTATCCCAAGGGGAATCAGACCAGGACGTAGTTCAGGGCACAAAAAAAAACAAATCACGTATGCACAACAAGACATGCGGATGCTATGCTATGAGGATGATATGCAATGCATGGATGTGATATGAATTATGTCATGAGTCCTATCATGCCTAGTGTTGTGACCCTAGCATGAATTGGTGCTATGGGGTGTACCACTCTGAGTGGACTTGTATCGTGCCTGTATTGTGTTCTAAAATGCTTGTGGTCCTAGTACATGTGTTCAGTGTATTTGCCACTCTCAGTGGGCTTGGTGATCTATGCTTCGCTACGACTAATAGACTTGTGAGGGAGCTCGACCTGGAGGTCTTACTCAAGGAAGAGCGTGGTGCTCAAAGGAACGCTGTGGTGCTCAAAAGAACGCTTATGGTGTGTTTGCCACTCCTAGTGGGCTTTGTGATTTGTATGTGCTGCGACCGATGGGCTATGTGTCATGTTATGGCCAATTTGTTGTGTTGGGCGAAGTGACTCTCTAGACTCGTGCTCCCCTTAATCGTGATACTATGGACCTGGTGACTCTCAAAGTCTCAACAGTGCTTCTCAAATTTCAATGAAGATCCTCGATTCTTGACGGCGCTTATGTTGTTCCTCAAATCTTCGATGGTGCTTTCTCAAGGCTTCTTGATTGTCAACGGTGTTCTTCAAATCTTAACGATGCTTCTCGACTTTTCCATGATGCTTCTCAACAAATCTGATGTTCCTCAACCCATTCGATATTCCTCAACTCTTCAACGACGCTTCTCAACAAATCTGATGTTCCTCAACTCATCCGATATTCCTCATCTCTTCAATGACGCTTCTCAACAAATCTGATGTTTCTCAGCTCATCCGATATTCCTCAACTCTTCAACGACGCTTCTCAACAAATCTGATGTTCCTCAACCCATCCGATATTCCTCAACTCTTCAACGACGCTTCTCAACAAATCTGATGTTCCTCAACGACGCTTCTCAACAAATCTGATGTTCCTCAATACATCCGATGTTCTCTTCAACTCTTCAACGACGCTTGGACTTTGTGCACTAAAACACATCTTATCAACACTCCTCATCAACACATCTAGACTTTGGGCCCTAAAACACCTCAACAACACGTCTCATCGACACACCTCATCAGCAATAGTTTCTCGGTGTTGGCGATATTTCCTCCGATCAGCCGCCTTGAGAAACAACTGTCGGTTTGTAGTTTGCAACCACTTACGAGTTTATGCCACTCGTACCTAGGACATTCTCATGTTGTGACCTTGACTGGTGTAGTAATAATGTTTGGCACTTCTGCTTATATCCAAAGTTTTTTTTTTTTTTTTTATAATTAGGAATCACCTTTAACCCACACATTTGAGACCATCAGGACAAATGGACTTAACAGGAATGACAAGGAAAGTTGGGTTAGTTTGTATGAAACCTTGGTCTCTGACACACTTGTGATCAGATTATTACTGACTCAAATAAAGAAGGATTGACTTGGACATGAAATTCTCAAATTGCCACGATCCAAAGTGCCTTTACCATGAATGATGTACCGCTCATCTTTTATGTTCACTCCTCATCTTGATATGTCAGCACTTTGCTAATAAATCTGGTTTTTTTTTAAAATCTCTCCCTACTGATCTAATCAATTTCTTTGCTTCTCCCAAGATGTGCTTTGAATTAGTGCCTTAGCTTATAGAATAAAAGATGCTCCATTTCCATCTGTCCAAGACAATGTTTGTGACTTGAAGGCTTACCATTGGTGTATAGGGATCGGGTGGCAAACGAAGTTTGCCCCTAGTTTGAAGGGCATGAAGTGGGATTGGTAGGCAAACGAGGTAAATGACCGGAGTTTGCCCCTAGTTTGGAGGAAGGTTCATTGGAGGTTTTGGGCAAACGAGGTAGGTGACCGAAGTTTGCCCCTTGTGTGAAGGGTAGATAGTAAAAGTCAGGCAAACGAGGCGGGTAGCCGAAGTTTGCCCCTAGTGTGGAAGGTGATTTTCTGGTTTGAGGCATGGACCGTGACTTTAATCTCTCAAATGCTCATAATTTTTTGCCTAGGCACCAGTGAGGTAACCTAGCGAGCTCTTTTATCTCTTTTGTTATTGCTCACCTTAGATTTAGCTCTAACTTTTGCCTAGGCGTCCTTTCGGATTTTCGACCTAGCGAGCCATCCTTCTTTTCTTTTTGAAAGTCTGCCTACGTACCCCCAAGTGGGGATCAGGTCCAACGTAGTTCGGGCCATGGTTGAAAAGAAAGCGGGTTGATTTTTAGGTAGGTGGGGTGACCGAACCGTTGTGGTTGCCTACGTATCCCCGAGCGGGAATCAGGTCGAGCGTAGTTCAAGACAAGGTCTTGAAAGAAATTGGTTTGAGGGTTTCTCAAACCAATCGTCAAATAAGTTCAAACTTGAGCCACTTGTGGTAGCTTTGAATAAAAGGATTCAGTTTCAATCTCCCTTTCTTTTCTTTTTCTTTTTCTTTTTGTTTTATTTTGAGGGTTGATCCTTTTCACTTTCGCCTAGCCAGTCAGTTTTGCTTTTTAATATAGTCGATTCTTGTGAGATCTTTCAATCGCAATCTCAGAATTCCAGAATGTGCATGTCAGCTCTCTGAATTTATTTGTGGTCATTCCGTGCCTTTTGAAATGTGATCTTGGCATGTTCTTTAGATGTATCTTGAAGCGTATGATTTTCTCATTTGTTTCATCAAAATTTTCTCCAACATTTCGACTGGCTAGGGTCAGATTTTGGAAATCAACACCTTTTTCAGCTCTATCTTTTGCCTAGGTGCCCTTTCGGGTTTTTAACCTAGCGAGCTTTTTCTTTTCTTTTCTTTTCTTCTTTTTTTTTTTTTTTTTTTTTTTGAAAGTGGAGATGAAACTCACTGAAATGTTTGGCTATCATCAAGGGCTAAGTTTGCATTGGACAGGTTTGTATGGCTCTCAAGGCTTTAAGATGGTAGAAAAAGGTGTTGGGCAAGCCCCAAATCAGTCTCAAGCGTCTTTTCGAGATTTGAGCAAAAGCATCTTTAAATTCTTAAAGTAAGACTATTCAATTCTCAGCTCTTCTTTGGGGTCAGCGCGAAATCGACTTTGGCCTGTTTGGGATTCTTTTTTGTTTTGTCGTAGAAAAATTATTAGCAGAGTAATATCCATAGTAATTTGAAAAGTGACACTTCAGTTTAGTGATTCATGCATTTATGACTAGGCACATCAGATTAAGCAAATTGAGACTTCATTCCATTCAGAAGAGAAGGATTACATTACTCGATACAGACTCACAACAACTCGATGACGGACGAACTTGACCATAAGACTAAACTTGAAATATACTCAAAACATAGAACAGACTCGACTTGGTCTCAAATGGAGTGTCTTTGTGACCCATTTATTATTATTATTATTTTAGCAGAAGTTCCAAACACTATCGCTCCACTGCACGGATTCAACATTCATGGGTGTTAATGACAGGGATCATTTGAGAGGATGGGCTTAGGTGATATGGGGTTGAATGGGTGGTGGCTCGATGATTCCTCGATCAATGAGGTCTTGGATATCATGGCGGAGACGTATGCACCGGTCGGTGTCATGGCCTGGGCCTTGGTGGTAGGCACATCGTTTGGACATGTTACAGTTAGGTGGTGGGGGGTCAGCACGAGGCTGAAGGAGTTGGAGGTGTCCCTTTTTTAGCAGGCGGCCTAAGGCTACGGAGGGAGAGATATCCAGCTTGGAGAATTCACGGGGTACCCTATTTTGGTAAGGGCGGCTAGGCGAGCTGGTTTGGTTTGTGAACTGGTATGATTGGGGAGAACAGGCCATGGGTTGGTTACTAAGGGCGTTGACATTCGAAGGGTTTCGGGAGTAGTCGGGCCTCTTGGACTGGCTTTGCGATTCTTCATTCTTGATTTTCCCTTCCCTGATTGCATCCTCAATTCTTGTCCCAATCTCAAACAGTTCTTCAAATGTTGAGATGGATTGGTAGAAGAGTTTCTCATGGTACAGCGGCAGTAGATTCTTGATCAACATCTGGACTTGTTCCTTTTCGACTGGTCGGTGGGTCATTTGGGCCACTTTGTTCCTCCATCTGCTCAAGAATGCGGCGAAGGACTCATTGAAGTTCTGCCGGGTAGTCTCCAGATCCCGAATGGTGACATCGAGCTCTTGGTTGTAGGAGTAATGATCAATGAAGACCTGGACTATATCTTCCCAAGTCCGCGTCTTAGAAACCTCCAAGGTCAGAAACCAAGATAGAGCAGCCTTGGCGAGGGTTTGAGGGAACAACATTGCGATGTGCTCATGGCTGCAGCCCATTGATTGGAAAACACTCATGCAGAACTTTACATGGCTCTTCGGATTCCCAGTTCCGTCAAAACGGTCGATTTCAGGCATCTTGAAGTTCTCGGGTAGCTTCACCTTGTTGGGCTCAAACAATCCTTCCAGATCTAACATGTAATCGTCGACCCCCTTACTCTTCCTTAGTATGTTCTCGAGCTTGTCGACCTTATCCATTTTCTCTTGGAGCTTTTTCTCATATGCAGGCGGCGGGACCCCTTGAAACCATACTTCTTCTCCGTCGTTCTCATGTAGGGGTGGTTCAAACCCAGGTGGAGGCTGCGGCCGCTGCTGCTTCAATTCCTCCATGAAGGATAAAACTTGGGCCAACCGTTCAGACTGTTGGTTGATCATTTCTGTCATTCTTGCTTCCAAACCTTCTGGATCCATAAAGCTGACTTTCGGCTGAGTGATTCTGACAAGGTGACTCCTTAATCCTCTAACTCACAAATGCAGATCCTGGGTGCTCAAAACTTGTACTGACATATAGGTGTGAAAAGACTGTGTTAGACTTGTAACAGTGATGATTGAGATGACAACTATAGTGATGTTAACAGACGTGGACTGACTCGTGTACAGCCTGACTGAAATAGTGCGTGCAGATCGATAGGAACGGTGTATGCAAATGAGACAAGCATGCGGATGCAAGCCCTAATCTATATGATGCCCCTACTTCTAACAGATAGCAGTTAAACAAATAAGGTCCTAGCCATACAGAGTGTGCTAACCTCACTCTCCAGTATGATCACCAAGGGGATAACAGGGATTTCCGGGATACTTTGGGAATTTCGGATATAGTTTCTGGGAGAAACATGGGTTTGGAAGATTCGGGGAAATTTCTAGAAGTCATTTGAGTTTCTAGGAGAAATAGGGATTTCTGGTTGATTTGGACTGAGCTTCTAGGAGAAACTGGTATTTTTGGGTATTTTTGAGGAATATGGATAGAGTTTCTAGGAGAAACAAGTATATCTGGGAAGATAGGACAGAGTTTCTGGGAAAAACGGGTTAGTACGGTTATATATGGGATATCTAGACAGAGTTTCTGGGAGAAACAGGTTAATATGTATCTGGGATGTCTGGACAGAGTTTCTGTGAGAAACAGGTTAATATATATCTGGGATGTCTGGACAGAGTTTCTGGGAGAAACTGGTTAATATGTGGTGATAGTGATCATACTGTCTAGCAGGTTTTCATACTCCTATGTCTTAGGACCGATAAACAAGGTTTGCGGTGTATATCTTTGTGAGCATGGAGCAGACATCCTTGTCATGGTGCCTAGGCAGGTCAACTCAATGTAATCACATGTGAGTGATTACCTTGGGAATCATAAAAAAGAGGTTCTGTTCTATGCCACATAAGCGTCTACGCTGCTCAGGTAATCCCATCAGGGCATACAGCAGTTATATCACATTGTCCTATCTGAAAAGATAAATGAACAGTCCTATGAAAGGTTCTACAGGAATCTATATGCAAAGGCTGGGTTTAGTCAAAGAGGGTCCGTTGACGAGAGTTCCAATATACCGTCGGAGAGACAGTACGGAGGTTTTTTACTCTTTTGATATACCTTGGAAGGTACAGTATCAACGGTGACTTGTGCCCTGGCACAGCAAGACCTGAACAATGTCAGCGCCGCGTTTCAGACACAGTCGGAGGGGGGGAATGCAAGAGTGCAATGCGGTGAACCAAACACAGTAAAAGATGATTTTAAGGATGCTTCTTATGAGTCAAACCTCTGTATTATTTTGTTTTGAAAATAAAAATCCCCAGCAGAGTCGCCAGATTGTGGATACCGGGCTTCGGACCACTTCTCTCTTGTTTGAGATTGTTTTGAAATTGATTTGAATCAAAGAAAGAAAAATAGGTCTGTTGAAAACAGATACAGAGTCGCCACTTGGTCTTTAAGGAACCAAGAAACCTAATTTTGACTCACCCAAGCGGATAAGGGCACCGGCCCTTCATAACCAAAGAACTTGGTTCGGGGTTTTGGTACGAGAGAGGAAGGAGCCTTTGTCGCGACTAAAACACCCTCAACTCGCCCCGTCTTTCGACGGGCCTCAATTAGCATCCAAATAATCATCTTATACTATGTTTGGTTCGACAATTAATACTATTGTAGTATATTACATCACATAAGAAAACTTGAAATTGGAAGATCAAAAGATAAGATATCATTCATAAGATCTAAGCCAAATATCATGCAATGTAAAGTGAAAGATCACACAAATAAACCTAGGAAAGATCGTCTAATCATGTATCAAATAATCAAGACTTCCTAATCTAAAGGGGACATGAATCGTTATTGAAACAAATAAGCAAAGAAATCAAAATATGCTTAGCAAGCTAGTATGATGCATGTTAATCTTTGAGAAAATAAGATCCCTCAATCCCCGGGACGGATGAGAAAGGATGATTAGATCAAGGGGAAGCATGAACGTGTGATCGTGATCATCCCTTATAATCTTCTTAGATTAAGAGTTACAAAAACCCCAAATCTTGCATGAATGCAATGTATGTATCTAAGATGTGCAAAGGTTGTAGTGTGTTTTGGGTACATGGATTTCTAGAAGACTTAGAAGTCTAAAATGTGTATGAATGAATGAATTAAATCAACATGTGATATATACAAATGTAGTTTGAACTACTTCCTAAGATATGAACTAATTTGGAATGCATATAAGCCTCAAATCAAAGAATGAAAGTTAAAGTGTACTTGCTGTGAATAGTAAACAGAACAGTAGCATGATCTTTTGGAATTTGAAAAGAGGGGTTAGGAATGTTTTCAATGCATGATTTTTATGGAGATGTTCCTTATTGTGTCTAGAACACAACCCAAAAGGCCAATCTTGAATATCTATCACAGATTGAGAGAAATTATATAAACAATAGAGGTCACTCAGAAACAGAGTTCGTACTGTCGACTGAAATGTTAGAAAATCTTAGAAAATGAAAAAGAATGATCTAGAGGCCCATTTTATACAGAAAGTTTCCTAAGACATTGAATTTTAAAGGAAAAATAAGTTAGGACCACCCCTTTTGGAAAAGTTTTCTGGAAAAGAGGTCGTAAGTTGACCAAGCTGCTGTGACAGCAAAAACAGAATGTTTGGAAGGAATGTTGGGACCCAAATGGATCATTTCCAAGTACTTCCAAGTCAAACCAAAAATCATGGGTGTTCTCCAATGAGTTAGGAAGACTTTCCAAGTGGCCTTGTATCCATATGTTGAGTATTGTGTTCTAGAAAAATCTTTGAACTCAACTCACTCACTGTTTTGACTCATTGTTTTGAAGATTTTGGAGAAAACAAAGTTTTGTTTCTTGAAACCAAATGAGAGGGATTGAGAGGGGTTTTGAAATAGATGTTTTGAAAACATGTTTTCAACACTCAATAAGGATCATAGCCACTTAGAATACCTACATCAAACTCATCATTTAAGAACCTCCAAGATTGTTGGAGAGATTTATTTTATTTTTGGGCATAACTTCAATACATTCCAAGAATACCTTGGAAGTATTGAGGTTATGATCATCATCTATCAAACATGTTTTTGAGGTCAAGAGCTACTATCCATAAAGATTCACTCACCCCAAACTTCATGTCATCACTTAGATGATGATGAACTAGTAAGTAAATAAAGAAAAGAAAAAGAAATGAGATAAGGAGAGATGAACATATATATATATATAATCAAACCAAGTAAATAGCAATCAATAGATGATAATCAATGTGATTTTGGACTTGTAGCTTGGTGTTTCACTCGTAGATTTTGACATTTGGACATGGAAGTAGCTTCCTATCTCATGAATGCTCAAGAATGAGGGTTGGAGTGGACTTTGAATGTGAAGTATATAGAAGGATGATGGAAGAAAACAAGAATAAAACTCACTTTCTTATGGAAAATCAATGGGAGAAGCTCCCTTTCTCTCTTCTAAACCTATCTCTATCTCTCTTCTTCTCTACAACTTTTCAAGCTTTGCACTTGGCCCCCCCAAAATGAAGAGCAATGGGGGGTTTAAATAGGCCAATTTGGGGTGGTTTTGGGGTTTTAGAAGTACTCCCATTGGTCCCAAACAACTGTGAACATAAAACTATGTCGTTTTGGCTTTCAATTAATCAAATTGGACCCCCAAAAAAGTTACAAAAATGGACTCTGCGAGGTTTGAGTGCCGCGGCGGCACTGGGCCAGTGCCGCGGCGGCACTGCTCCTCAGAAGCCCAGAAAATTACGTTTAGGCCCCCAGAGGTTCCGGTATTCGCGAAAAGGCCCTATTTCGTCCGAAATTCACAGAAAATGCATACGAACTCCAAATTGAGGTTGTGATATACCGTTGGAAAGGTAATGGAGTCTACTTTACATAAAAAATAGTTCGGGGATAGGTCACTTTGAAAAGTTTTACAGTATTCGTGATAAAAGCCGATTTGATCGCCTTTTTCGCCTTTGGAAATTCATAATAAACTCGTTTTAAATCTGAAAATTATGTGCGATATACCGTCGAAAAGCTGTTGACCTCTAGTATCCATGAAAAATATTTAAAAATTGTTTCGGTGCCCCGATTCCAAAGTCAAATCTTGGTCAAACTGGTCAAACCTGGGATTCCCGGGAAGTCCTGGGAACCTCCGGGAGCTCCCAGGAGCCGACGTTTTCGCTCGATTCTCTTTTAAAAATCATTTTAATAATTTTCTAATGATTCCGGTGAATTCGGACGATTTTGGTCAAACTTGGTCAAACTTGGTCAAACTCTGGTCAAACCTTGGTCAAACCGGTCAACGGGGACTTTCGGGGAACTTCCGAGACTTCCGGGGGTCTCTGGGAGCTGACGATTTCATCCAGTTTTACTTAAAAACTCATTTTATCATTTTTCTTACGACATAGCATGTTTTCAGAACTTCGGGACCAAATCTGGGAGTCTTCGGTTTTCAGGGGCATTTTGGTCAATCTGAGCATTCTGAGAGATAGAGCTGACTTCCAGGAGTCCTTTTGAGTCTTTTACGATCATTGTGAACCACCGAGCTATGGGTCTCCTAAATATGATAGCCGACAAAATGGGGTGTCTACAGAGATTCCTCAAACCCAATAAACAACCAGTCATTACAACACCATATTAGGGTTGAGAGATTCCTCAAACCCAATAAAAATAATTATATGGTTGAGAGATTCCTCAACAAATTCATATAATAAAACCAACTGTATAACCCCGTCATTTCCAGTTATCCCAGCAAACCCCACATACACCCCAGTTCTCAAGAAATACCCTGAATTTGGTAAATATACCCCAAACAAAATAAGAATACGAATCTCTAAATAAATAAACCAAATAAATAGTAGCCACATAACGGGTGCCCCAAATACCATACTCACATGACTAACCCTATAGAAAGCCAGACCATTATAGTCATACCCCTCCTCAGAGAATTAGGAAAATAATAAGAAAAACCCACCATAAGTAGCAGTGTCAGCATAAATACCCATAACGCCCACAATATAAATATCATGAGAAAACCGTAATATCCAATACCACAATTCTCATATCGAAGAGTCAACAAATAATAAGAAGACCCTCCGTAATAAAGAAATCCCGAAACCCGAACCATTGTCGAAAGTATAATAACGAATATCCATATATAAGAATACCCGATCACATACTCAACACATAAAAGATTATCCATACCCAAAAATCTTGCTATATAGCTTTATCATCCATTTTTTTTCATAACTCATTCACCACGTCAAGTGTTAATAACACAATCCAATCCTCAGAACGAAACAATCATACCAATCCCAGTAAATAATAAATAATAATCTCTGACATAAATCCCAAGTCAATATCAGAATGTAGAAGCTTCAATAATATCCCATAACTTAATAACCCAAGTTAAAATACTCATCATAAATTATCATCCAATAATCTGTAGAAAATCACTTCCTTTTTTTTATTACCCAAACTTTATTCCGGAGCCATACTCTCATAGAACATCATTAACTCAGAAAACACAGTTTTCACACCTTAATTCTTACCAATAGCATTAGCTTTTGACATTCTTATAAATCCCATGATATTCTTTTATTCTTTCACAATTTCAATCTGCTCTAAACATAATCAACATACCTCACTAAACCCATTCTTATCGTCGAATCTGACATTTCATCACAACTCAAACCAGCATCTCATCACCCCTTTACATTTTATAATGTAAATGGTAACATGCAACATGATGCTCATGTCAATATCATGCAACATACATCATATAATCATTTGACATACAATTATATGCCATGCCAATTTTATCACATGCATATATGGTTTTTTTCCCTTTTTATATGTAACTCCGTAACATAGCGTGCACATCACTCTCAAGTCGTCGTCTCTCGTACCCAAATTTCTAACCTATTGCTCTGATACCACTAAATGTCACACCCCGGAACCAGCCAAATGATCCTAGGACACGTGGCATGCCACCAAGGCTCTTCTCAAATTATTAAAGTTGCGGAAAGCAAAATAATAAAAGTTTTGACCAAAGAACTCAACACACTATTGTGTTTTTCAAGGTTTGAACACATACACTCAAACACATCTTACCAAAATCTATTTTCAAAAGTAACATTTTTATAGGTCAAAGGGTCCCCAAAAGTACCCCCATTTCTAATTAGAAGTTACAGAAATACTACTTCAGCCCATAACCAATCAACATAACACATACCCTATATTATAAGAATTTAAGCCGCTATCATTTTCAACATAAATTCAAATAAATAATTGTTTACAATATTCCACTAATTTTACTTATTGAACACAAATCTATTAAATAGGAATTCAATTATAATCCCACGCCCACGAATACTCACCCATTTCCATTTATTTTCCTTCTGAGTTCCATCTTGAACACCTACAATGGTTATTCAATAACCACTACAATATATAAGCTCTATGCTTGTGAGCAATGTCAATCATGAACATGGATAATAAACACGCTCAATTCAACATATTACAAAGAACTATAGTCTCTGGCAATTACTAGTTCACTCCCACCACTACCGGCTAGCCCGCGGCTCCACTCCCCAAGCCCACGTGACTAGTCATAACCCACGTCCTCACACGTGCGGTCCCCTAGGCCTCTGGCGGCCGTGGTCGTCACCACAAAGATTACCTCATGGTGGCATAGAACTAGCAATTTCCATTGACCCAAATAGGCAACTCAACATGCTCATTTAATCATTACACCGTGCTTTCACAAATAAATTGGGCCTAATTTAGCCACATGAATTTTGCCCAATAATAAACTAAATAAATTAAATTAAACAAATTAGGCATGCTTTGGCATCACAATTGAACCCAACATGGAAATCATCCAAATATCAAAATTAACATAACTCACCTCTTGGGTTTCACTCCTAATTGCGAGATTAAAGCCCTACTAAGAACCAGGTACAAATTCTATATATAAATTACAAGTTATGAGCTAAACCCCCAAAATGGGTAGCAGAAAAACTGTCACAGAACTTAACCAAATTGGTACCAAAATACTAGTCTCACCTCCAGGAGTTCGAATATGTAACCTGTTTTGAAAACCGACGTCGTTTGATAGGTGAACCGTCATCGTGAAGCTCAGCGAAACCCGCGAGCTCGTACGTCATTTTCGGCCGACTTAAATCTAACCGAAAAGATGAAGACTTGGTCTTCATCCACAAGCTTCCAAACTTATATACTAAGCTAATTTTCCATATTTATTATAAAATCCCCCATTAGTTCTGATTATTACAATTAAGTCCCTATTAGTTATGAATCATATTAAAAACTATCCCAAACTTAAATGAGTATTTGTCTATGTCTCGCATGAGTCCCATAAGTGGTCCCATATAATAATATGAAGTTGCTAATTAGCCTACTAGTTATGTAACGTGTTCAATTCGTGCGTACAAAGGTACCCCTAACTGACCACAAAAGTGGTCTCCAACTAAAAACATGATATTATTAGCAATAAAATAATAAATCATTTAAACCTTAATAAATATTTAGGCACATAGGGTATTGCACATACTACTCTCCCATCTCGACTGGGACCCACCAACACATGTCCCAACTTGGGGCTGCCACACTGGCCCCAATTGGGTTACCAACTGAACACCCAAAAACAACTTAGTGGGTCAAGACCTACCTCTCACGTATACTCAAATCATCATTAAATAATTAATAATGCATGCTAAATGATGATTAAAATAATCCGTTGGAGCGGGTGTTATCCATACCTTACAATTTTCATCCACAAGAGCTGATGAATTTATTAGGTTAAAAACATAAGCACACGCCTCACATTTATAGCCTTGTGAATATCATCATTGAGCTTCAATCAGTATGGCAAATGACGCGGCTGATTAGTTAAAATAATCAGTTTGCATGGGTAATACAACGGGTTGATTTGGTCTGGTTTGGTCAGTTAGCTAAACAAAATGTCCCAAACAAAAATTGTTAAGGAAAAAAATGTAAGCGACGTGATATTATACTTTATTAAAGACTTCTATCCCAAATCATAGGCTATTTGAGGGGCGCAATCTTAAGTAATAACAGTACGCTTAAAATTACTAAGGGCTACAAAATTAAAGACATCGTATTTATAAATGTTCACACGGATATTATAAAATATATATACATATATATAATACCATAACTACAAATAGTACACGCTAATAAAATAGAAAATGACATTTTATTTATTATTAGGGAAGCAAAAATATAGGTTGTTGCACATAATTTTTAATAATCATTGAGTATAAATTACTATTGGCCTCCATAAGCTATCCAAGAGCTCCTCCTCTTGAATTGTTGACTTCTTTTTAACTTTATTCCAAGTTTTCGAGCTAAATATGTATATAATTTTAAGATCTTGGTGATTTCTTTACTGCTCTAACAATGATGCTATCAGCATCAGCACTGTCGCAGTCATCACCACCACACTAATCTGCAAATCTATTAGTCTCTCTGCTGCTACACCACACCAAAATCTGCAATCACCACAGTCACACCCTCTTCTCGTCGTCGCATCACCACGTCTCACCCTAATCATCATCCATCATCATAGACCCACAATCCTCACTGACCCAATCACCCAATATCATCATCTACCCGGCCCCACCATCCACCAACATCATCATCTACACGGCCAAAAATAAAAAACACCACCTAATATCTTCATCTACCCGGCCCCACCATCCAAATCAAAGAACCATCAACCCTTGAGTATCATCATACCCGGCCCCACCATCAACCCTTGACTAATCATACCCGGCCCCACCATCCAAATTAAAGAAACATAAACCCTTGAATATCATCATCTGCCTGGATACACCTATGCCCACTTCTACCGACATCATCAAACCCTACCCCAATACTCCAAGATGTCCAAAACCCTTCACCAATACTCCACATCATCACCGACCATTAACAATCCACTTACCCGATCCACCTGGCCTGACTCCTTTATGGAGCGACACGAAGCTTCCCAACCCATCTCCATCATTCTGGATGGCATCAACTACATTCTTTGGGCTCAAGCCATGTCCAGTTTTCTTAGGGTTCACAAACTTTGGCGTATTATCACCGGCGATGTCACTGAGCCTACACAGGCCGAAGGCGAGGATAAAGAAAACTTCATTGACCGTCTTGAAGATTGGGATAGCATAAATCACAAGATCATCACTTGGGTCCATAACACTTGTGCTACTTCTATCAGTCTTCAGTTTGGTAGATTCACTACTGCAAAATCTCTTTGGGACTTTCTGGCCAAGCGTTATACCACTGCTAATCTCGCTCACTAATACCAACTTTTAACTTCTCTTCATCGCATGAAGCAACAACCCGGGCAATCCATCAATAATTTCCTCTCCCAGAATCACTATGTTTGGGATCAACTCACCTCCTCTGAACCTGAATTTACCGACACCACCAATGCTGAGAAGCTTACTTCCTATCGAGATCGTCAGCACCTAGTTCTTTTCCTAATGGCCGTTACTGATGATTTCGAGCATGTCTGTGCATCTCTTCTCCATCTTAGTCCTCTGCTGACCTTAGATCAAGCGGTCACTGAGCTTCTCTCAGAGGAAACTCATCTTGGCCCTCGTAAGACACCATCTACTAACAATGTTCTCGCTACTCCCAAAGGACCTCCTTCTGATACTGTTCTCGCTACTCCCAAGGGATATCAACCTAAAAATCATTATAACTCATCTGCTTCTGGGTCTTCTGGGTCTTCCAAACAATGGTGCAACTACTGCAAGAAACCCAGACATACATTGTTAGACTGTCGCGCCCGCACTTGCATGTATTATCAGAAACAGGGCCCTGGCCATCTACAGTGTGACTGCTTCCAGAATCTTGCAAGACACTCCCAGAATTTTATGAATCGAGGCGGTCCTTCCAAATTCATTGCTACTCTGCTGAACATTCAACATCTACTACTTTTGTCGAAGGGATTTCTGCCTCTCACATTGAGGATATTGTTAAATAAGTCCTTGCCCATTCTGGTAATTCATCCTCTACCGCTCTATCAGTCATTTCAGGTAATTCATGCTGGTTCTTTGACTCTGGTTGCTGTAATTATATGACACCTGATCCCACTCTCTTCTCTACCAAACATTCTGCTATTCATACCTTAACCATTCAAACAACTGATGGCACTTTTATGTCTGTTAGCCATATAGGATAGGTTTCCACATCACACACTTCACTTCTAGATACATATTGCATTCCCAAGTTAACTCTAAATCTTGTTTCTATTGGTCAATTGTGTGGTTTTGGTCTTACGCTTCTTTTCTTACCTTCTGGTTACTGTGTGCAGGATCCGCAGACGGGACAAACACTTGGGATAGGCCGTAAGGTTGGCCGACTCTTTAAGCTCCTCAACCTTCACATTCCATCACACTCTCCTCACTCACTCAAATAACTGCTCCGGTCACCTCCAGTCCATCACTCAGTCTCTGGCACTCTCGTCTTGGGCATGCCTCTGTCGGGCGTTTACAAACTTTAGTGTTTAGTGGTCAGTTAGGTTCTGTTAATAATGAACAATTTGATTGTCTTCCTTGTCAAGTGTTAAAACAATCGGCATTGCCATTTAATAAAAGTGATTCATTTTCCTATGCTCCTTTTGATTTGATTCATTCTGATGTTTGGGACCCTTCACCAACTGCCACTATGGGAGGCTCTAGATATTTTATGATTTTTATTGATGAATACTCTCATTATACTTGGATTTTTCTCATGCGTAGTCGGTCTGAATTACCTTAGTTATATTTTGATTCTGCTACTATGATTAAAACCCAATTCTCATGTAGTATCAAAGTGTTTCATGATGATAATGCGGCTAAATACACTAATTCCGGAGTACTTAACTTCCTTCGACAACATGGTTCTCTTCCACATTGCTCTTGTCCTAGCACCTCCCAACAAAATGGACGAGCCGAGCACAAACTTCGAGATATTCTAAACATTGTTCGTACTCTTCTTACATCTACATCATATCCTGAGCATTTTTAGGGAGAGGCTGCTCTTACAGCTGTTTATACAAAGAATCGTGTTCCTTTTCCAGTCATTGGGAATCAATCCCCATATGAACGTCTCTATGGTCAGCCCCCCGATTATAACACACTCAAAGTTTTCGGTTGTGGCTATTTTGTTCTTCTCCAACCATATGAGCGCACAAAACTAGAGTCTAGATCTCGTCTATGCTGCTTCTTAGGATATGGTATTGAACATAAGGGATACAGATATTGGGATCCTCACTCCAAGCGTCTTCAAGTATCCAAACATGTTGTCTTCTGGGAACATAAGATGTTCTCTTCTATTTCTAAGTTCCACCTATCACCTGACAATACTCCTATCCTCTTCACTAATCCTTCAGCAGATCTGTTCCCTGACTCTACTGATACAGACCTACCTCCTGGAACACTACCCCTATTAGTCTCTCCATCTCTATCATCCTCTACCACTGATACCCTGATTGAGTCATCCACCTTGCCTTCTCCTGAGATGCCTGCTCCAACTGATGGATATGTTCCTGCACCTGAACCACCTCTCCGACAAAGCAACCGGGTAAAAACTCCTTCAGTTCTTCTTCGTGATTATGTTGCCTTTTCTACCATTCTTTCTCATCATGAACCTCAGTCTTATCATGAGGCTAGTACTAATCCTCTTTGGCAGAAAGTAATGGATGATGAATTACAAGCACTAAAACACAATCACACATGGGATTTGGTGAGCTTGCCACAAAGCAAAAATGCTATGGGATGCAAGTGGGTTTATAAGATCAAAACTCACTCAGATGGATCCATTGATCACTACAAAGCCCGTCTAGTAGCCAAGGGCTTTACCCAGGAGTATGACATTGATTTTGAGGAAACATTTGCCCCAGTTTCCCGACTCACTTCTGTCTGCAGCCTTATTGCAGTAACTGAAGTTCGACGTTGGGACTTATTCCAAATGGATGTCAAAATTGCCTTTCTTAAATGGTGAACTCACTGAAGAAGTTTACACGCGTCCCCTCCTGGTTATCATCATCAGCCTCATCAAGTTTGCAAACTCTATCGAGCTCTCTATGGTCTCAAGAAAGCTCCATGGAATTGGTTTGCAAAATTCAGCACTATTGTTGAGGGTTTTGGGTTCACTGCCAGCCCATATGATTCGGCTCTTTTCATTCGCCGAACTAATCGAGGCATTATTCTCCTTCTCCTATACGTGGATGACATGATCATCACTGGGAGTGATACCTCTAGAATTCTGGATCTCAAAACTTATCTCAGCCAACATGTTGAAATGAAAGACCTTGGCAATCTTAACTACTTTCTGGGCCATGAGATCACTTCCAATTCTAATGGCTACTATCTTTCTCAGGCCAAGTATGCTTCTGACCTACTTATTCGGGCAGGACTTACCGACAACAAGACATGCATCACTCCTCTCGAGCCTACTTGTAGGCTCACACCTATGGATGGTGTACTCTTGGATGATCCTACCTTATACCGTCAACTTGTTAGGAGTCTTGTTTATCTAACAGTTACTAGACCAGATATCTCCTATGTTGTCCATATTGTTAGCCAGTTTATGTCAGCTCCCTTTTCTCCTCACTATGCTGCAATTCTCCGTATTCTTAGGTATGTCAAGGGTACATTATACCATGGTCTTCATTTCTCTACTCACTCCTCCCTTGAGCTACGTGTCTACTCCAATGCAGACTGGGCAGGAGATCCTACTTATCGCCGTTCCACTAGTGGTTATTGCTTTTTCTTAGGTAATTATCTCATTTCTTGGCGCAACAAGAAGCAAACTGTTGTTGCTCGATCTAGTACAAAAGTTGGATATCATGCTCTTGCTGATGCTACTCAGGAACTTCTCTGGCTATGATGGTTACTTAAAGACATGGGGGTCACTCATTCCGCTGCTACAGCGTTGTAATAATCAAAGTGCCATTCAAATAGCCCACAATGATGTCTTTCATGAACGTACAAAACATATCGAGATCGACTGTCATTTTGTACGTCATCATCTCTCTTGTGGCACCATTCGACTTATCTCAGTCTCCTCCACTGATCAGACTGCTGACATTTTTACCAAAACTCATCCTCCTGGATGTCTCGAGGATTTGATTTTCAGACTCAAATTGGTTTCCATTCAACCACCTTGAGTTTGAGGGGGGCTGTTAGAGAAATATAGTATATAGTCTATGTCAAAATATATTGTACTCTACATTGTACTACACCTATACTTCCCTTTTGTACTTCCCTTTTTAGGTCCTTCATCTAGCTTATATAAAGGACTCCTCTATAATGTAAAATATATCAATATAATATATTGTGTTCTTTCTTTCTATACTTTATCATTGGACAATAGTATTCAAACTTTTTTAAATATTAACAATTTGCTCAAATAATATGTCGAATGTGGTTTGTAAAATTACCACACTGGCGAGACATTTTGGGAGCGTTTACTTGGTTGGATGTAACAAGGGTGAATAAATATTTTAATTCCTTTCTCGTTCATGCCGTTAGTCATGAATAATCAGATTACACATGCGTCAAACTTGTATGGTAAAATTTTATATTGTTTTTACTAGGTAAGTGACTAGATTAAAGTTCATTGATCTATATGTTGGAGGGTAGTTTATCTTAAAGGTTTTTTTTTCTTCCTCATCATCTTTATTTGATCTTCTTGAAAACTATACGGGTTGCAAGATTGAGGATGTCACATACATTTTTGGAATATATATATAAGTTGAAAAAATGTACAATTATATTTTTTTTTCAGTGTTATCCTATAGTCCATGTTTTTATATCAAAAGGCTTACAAGCTCCTTGTATATAAATTATATTATTTTAGGAATATGTCTAGTATATGCATGCCATTATTGCTAGTTACACACTTATAATTGATGTGATAAAAAATATATATATATAATACAAACTATGACCCGACGAGACGTATTGGATACTGATCCAAAATATTGTACAACATATATGTAGTTCGATCGCACACGAATTAAACCAGATGTGCAAATCATCATTAGAATACGCGAACACCAGACGTCCGACCTTGCAAAATTTATAATCACTCGTATATATCCATTGCAACTAACTTGATTGTCGTAGGGATTGCATAAATTTTTAGGTCATATCTTGAGACATATTTCACGGATTTTGAACTATTAGGGATATACTAAAAGTCATGCTTTATGTAGTCAATTTATTATTCACTTGAAAAAACAAGTTATTCAATTTTAATGAGAATCTGTGTGGGAATGTTTGCATTATATTGTTTATTTAATATTGTGTGTGCATGTCTCTTATTCTACATAGTAGGTGATCTAGTGTGTAGAGTTCGGCTTACACACGGAAGATTAGACCATCGGATCTTGTAGATATAAGATTTTGGTTTATAATATTAGATAGGACTGGACACACCATCGGTAGGACTGCAACATAGTGGTGTAGTAGGTTTGTCTTGACTACGGGAAACGGTATTGTTTCAACTCACTTTGTTGATACACTTTGTGTATTAAACGGGATCGACTTAGGGTAATTATCTTTATACTGACTTATAAGGTAATTAATACCCCATGGTTATTATCAGTGCTTATACTCTAAATTCTAAGATAATACATAGACATGTAAATTTAATATTTACACTTTGATGCCTAAATGGTGAGATCCTTAAATGTGTCAATATATCATTGGATTAGGTGACAATATTAATTGTGTGGTGGATATTAATTGATGATGAAATCCACGTCTCAATTTTGGGATTGATGATATCCCCTTAAGGAAGCTTATAAGTTTGGGTAAAAAGCATTTTGCACCCCTAATGTATATACCGTTTTGGATTTTGCACCCTAATATTTCAATTTTCTCAAACTTGCCCTTAATGTATATAGCGAGTTGCAATGTGGCCCTTCCGCATAATTTCTGTTAAAAACTAACGGAAATTCGCCCATGGGTTAATCATGTGACTTATTTAATGGTATTCAAGTCATTCACTATAAATTAAAAGCATTTTGCACCCTTGATGTTTGGTTCATTTGGCAATTTTCACCCTTAATGTTTATGTCGTTTGGATAAGTTTTATTTTTATTTGTATGAAAAAAAAGGTGTTTTAACATACTCCATAATTTTTGGGTGCCTCTACCGCTACCCATTAATAATAGCAAGAGGACTAATCCAAATAAACTGAAACAAATCTAAAGTTATACAACCTATTATAATTGGAATTTTAAATAAACTCTAATTCTAAAAGGGTGGGCTAAATCCACCACCTTTTTTGCTAAATTCACTACCTTTTGAGAGTACAATGTCGCGCCCACGCCCTCGGAACGCCAGTCTGTCGGTGTGGGATTGGCTTTCTAAAAGTGGGTGAATTGCGGCTTGATTTTTATTGGGAAGGGTGAAAATAGTATGGTAGGGCCTATTTGAAATGTTCAAAGTTGCCACTTAACATTTGGAGTGTTAGGACCCCTGCAAAGATAATTAAAGTAATTCATCTTTGAATTTTGAAAAGCAGTTTTGAGAAAAGTGAACCCTTTAAAAGTGTGACTCTGAGTAGCCATGCGAAAACCAAAGATTTTGAGATGGGTCCGGGGACTCAATTATGTCGAAGAAAGGTATTAGGCACCCTCAAACATCCGTGCTAACACGGTTGCCAATTTTAGTGATTTTTATTAAAAATGGGGCATTTTTTTTTAAAAAGGTTTTGACCGGAAGGAAGGGACGGTGCCCATGAAAAATGTTCGAATTTCCTTTATCAAAGTTATTGATCAACTTGATAAGTTAGGCATATTCGGTTTTAATAAAAGTGGAAAGATGCTCAAATTTCTAGTTATCAAAGTTATTGAACAACTTGATAAACGTGAATATTTGGTAAAAGAAAAAGGAGATTTCTTTTTTGTTTTTTTTTTTTTTTTTTTTTTTTTTTTAAATGGGTTTTCTAATATTCTGGAATTTTTTTTTACTATACTTTATTCACTTTAAAAAATCAAAACCCCCAAATGAAAGAGAGAAAAGAAAAGTTTTACCTAAGTTTATGTCGAAGTGCAGTTTTTTCACAGCTTTAAGAGAAGTTTTTCCAAAAATGGAATGGAGGGGTTCCAGTGCTCCTATTTTTTTGAAATTTGGAGGATGCCTAGTAAAATGAGTCTAGTTTCCATTGGAGAAAATAGTTTGGTTATACCAATTATAGATTTGGAGAAATTGAGTTTAGAAGCACCCTTACTCAGAAATAGGGATTGCAATGTCGACTGAAATTGGACGATTTTTTTACGAAAATTGTACTGACCCGAAAAAAATCAAAAAAATCATAGGGGTAGGTAAGAAGCTATAGTTAACAGACAAAAAAATGGAGTAAAGGAAAAATTTTGTAGCAATCCAAACAGTGAACGTGGCCTGGTGTCACTGTTGTGATGTTTCTGGCAGATTATATGCCTTGTGTGTTTGTGCTTTGAAAATGGATCATACGATCTTTTTAATTCCAAAAAAAATCACAAACCAACATCATTGAGTTAGGAACACTCTCCAAGTGATTTCATTTGATTTGAATCAAAAATGAATTCGTGGTGATGTTTTGATTATGATCACAGCAGTGGAGTTTAACAAGCATGGACTGTTTGGTGCTTCAATGGTGATTGAGTTTGGAAAAGAGAGATGAGGGAGTGGGGTTGCTCCCTGCTTTGTGCAGATATGAATGAGTTGGTATTTGTAGACCAAAAAGAGGGGAGGTTTAGTGGAGCATGGGTCTTGATTAGTGGAGTATGGGTTGAAATCATGAGGTGGAAAGGTGATGGTGGAGCATGGGGTGGGTATGGGTTGGAGAAAAGTGAAATGAGGGTTGTCTCCTTCTATGAATCATTCGTATATGTGTATACATGGTTGATGAGATGGAGAAATAATTCAATAGTGTAGGAGCATTGCAAGTTCGGTGAAATTTTGATTTAACTTTGATTTGCGATATTTCTTTCACCCAACGTCCGATTCGAAAAGCAACGTGCTCGTGTTAATGAGCACTTTATTTTGAAATGATCGGGTTAGGCAAAAATGGCTACATACATTATTTACTTTATCTTATGTATATGTTATATGTATCTGCGTCCCCTCAACTTTTGATTTTTTCCTTTTGCCTAATATACATATATATATATATATATATTAATTACAATGGGATTTAGAGTTGATTCAAAAAAGTGTTACAACCAGTGACGAATCCATGATTTGAGCTTGGGGAGGCTTGGGGGCAGCACCCTTGACCTATTATTCTTTTTTTTTTTTGGAAAATTGTACCTTTGGGTTCAAAAAATTGCATCATTATTCCGTGAGTTTTAAAATTACCCAAAGACAAAACAATTAAATCTCTTCATTGTTTTTTAAGCAAAAAGATCATATGTGTTATTTCTTTTTCTTTTTTTTAACACTTGTTTCACCTACAAAACAAAAAAATCTTTAGAAGTTTAGGATCATAGTGAGATTTATGGATCAAAGTCATTTATTTAGTTAAAAAAAAATTGTTGATCAAAGTGAGATTTTTAGTTTAAAGCGATGAACCACATGGAAATTCTGTATCTTTTCCTTATGCATTTGCTAAACACTATATCTGACTCGTTTGGAAATCTGTTATTATATATTCTTTGTAATTTATTCCCTTCATTTTATTTCCTTTATTTTTAGAATTAAAATTTATTTAAAATTCCAATTAGGATATATTGGCTGGGTAACTTTGGATTTTTTTTTCTTCATTTTATCTGGATTATGTCTCTTACTATTATTAAATGATAGCAGTAGAGGAACCCAATAATTATGCCGGAACACCTTTTTTTCATAAAAATAAAATTAAAACTTGTCCAAACAACTTAAACATTAAGGGTGCAAATCACCAAATGAACCAAACATCAAGGGTGCAAAATGCTTTTAATTTATGGTGAATGACTAAAATACCCTTAAATAAGCCACATGACTAGTATAAGGGCGATTTTCCACTAGTTTTTAACAGAAATTCCGATGGAAGGGCCACACAACTCGTCTTATACATTAAGGGTCAGTTTGAAAAAATTGAAACATTGTGGTGCAAAGTCCAAAATGGTATATATAATAGGGGTGCAAAATGCTTTTTACCCTATAAGTTTTGATTATCTCAAATCCTGCAAGTGGATTTTGTATCCGACATATAAGATAAGTGTAATAGCCTGTAATTTTATTTTCATTAATAAATGAATATTACATTTTATTTCTATTAATAAATATTTATTTGAGGTCAAACCGTAATTTTTATAAATAAAGTGATATTTTCTATGGATTTGAAAACTGTAATTGTATTTTTATACAACCCGGAATTTATTTCCTACGATAATAAGATTTTTTGAATTTTTATTTCAACCGTAAAATACCAGTTTATATTTTAAAGCTGCGATTATATCGCGACGTGTGTGTTGGAGCACGTGAGCTCACCACACAGGATAATCCCCGTAGTTTGCTTGGAGGCCACAACTCTATATTCAGTATATATGTTTTAGTTTCTCATTCTCTACGATCTTAACTCACTATCTCCCTCTCTTTCTCTCAATTTCTCTCTTGATCTCTCTAGAATACACACACACACATAGATTATATATGTATACTCATACATATACTTAGTTTTATATATATATATATCAAGATAGAACGAGAGAGGAATTCGAGCTTCGGTAATTTACGGCAGATATTCTCGGCCTCTAATTCTCTGTACTAGACCCTCAGTGAGTATTATAAACTCACTCTCCATGTTTATATACGTATATTTTAGTATATATATGTGTGTGTGTGTGTATACGTATGTATATACGTACACAATTGATGAGCTTGAGGTTGAAGTTTTAAGAAACTCAACCAAAATCAATTCCATGAATTGAAAATGAAATATCTTAGTCCATTAAGCTATGGTTCGAATACGAAGTAATTCATTCATATCGCGACGTATTCTCAATTTAAAGTTTTGTCACTCTTGCTTTAATCACAAATTTTGAGAGATACAATCCATATCAGTGTAATCCGATCGCGTATTCTTAATCCACGTGAAAAATCGAAGAGATCCATATATTACATGATATGTTTGAAATAGAATCTGAAAATGGGTTAATTTCAGTTTTGAAAATCGAAACAGGGGAAAAGCGAAGAAGAAGAAGCCTCCGCTTCATCTCGCATGCGTGACCCCTCGCTTGCGCGGCTGGCTCGTGCAACCTGTGCAGTTTTGGGCAAAAAAGAATTTTTAACAGATTTCATGAAAATGGACAAATCGCTCGTGCGGCCCGCTCGCGCGACATGTTATTTTGAGTAGTTTGTTTCTTTTTCAGAAAGGGACCGTTTGGAAAAGGTTTTGAAAGTTTTAAGGAACTCGGTTGAAAGATATATTGTTTGCGTTTAAGAACTGGATTAATACGAACGATTAAGACTGAGATTTATGTTGGATGATTATACAGCTTTATAATTAATAAATGATGTTATGATTCATGAACATTGACATGCATGATAGGGTCGAGGTTGAGTCAACATGCATAGTGTATGAGAAGGTGTGAAAACAGTAAAGAGTGGCGGCCTTGTGTGCAACTCCAATATCGAGCGGATATTATTCTTGGTATTAGAGGCGACGATGTTGTGATCGACCCAGATATCGAGTGGATATAATTCCTGGTATCTGAGGTGATCGCGTAGTGTACAACTCCAATATCGAGCGGATATTATTCCTGATATTGGAGGCGACGATATTGTGTACGACTCCGATACTGAGCAGATATTATTCCTAGTATCTGAGGCGCACGATTCGGATACTGAGCGGATATTATTCCTGGTACTGAATCGATGGTATGGTGTACGACCTGGATACTGAGCGGATATTATTCCTGGTATCTGAGGTAGTGGTAAGATTGAATCGAGTTTGTCGAGGGAAAAGAGTCGGCAACATGAGATGATACATTGTTCATGCATGGTCACATATTTATTGCTTATTATCTCCCCGTGTTATATCTTGAAGTTAAGACCTTGAATTATTATTTTAAAGTTTAACCAGTAACGTTGTGATATATACTTATATATACATTGCGAGCATATGTTTATTTTGCTCACCAGCTTGCATAAGCTGACGGTGTTGATACGCCCTGGACTCTATGTTCAGATTCTCCAGGTCAGGAGCAACCAGAGTATTTCGACTATACTAGTTAGAGGCAGGAGACTTTCCAGGAGGGCTGTTTTATATTTCTTATGCTTTAAATTTCAGAGATGTAATCGACTCTATATTAGATTTTGAATAAGGTGGTTTGTGCCTAAGACAATGATTGATGTAATAGTTTAGTAAGTTTTTTAATTTGGAGTTTTATGTTTATTTATATCTTCGGCTTTTAGAAATGCTATTAAGTTATTTGTGGCATGGACAATTGGTCACTTACACTTGTCACGGCCTATGAGTCCATAAAGGAAATGAAACACTTTCCTGATTTATGCTACGTTGGGGCGTGACAAAAAGTTAAGCAGAGGATCTCAAGGAATTTTGAGAGATTAGTTAAATATGATTGTTAGTAAGTATATTTAATTAATGGATATATATAATCTTAATGTGAGGGAGACAATAAGTATTTTTAATAACATGGAGCTCGAAATATATTTTTGAGATAGGGTAGGAGTGCAATTATAATTCTTTAGTGGTATGAATTATAGTTTATGAGAATGTGAATCTGATTCAGTTCGAAGTAGGGTTTTCTAATCCAAAGGAAGCCTATTCCTTACTGACTTCTTATGATATCTATGGTAGCCTATATATATGCTGCTTTGGTTCTCCTCTCAGTTTGCATTTTTCTACATAAAGTATTATAAGTCGGAAGAAAAAAGAGAGCGTAAAAAAGGAGAGAGCAGAAAACAAAGGATTTCGGAAGAGTCCATACAATCAGTTCGATATTCTGGCAGTAGAGGAATACGGTAGAAGATCGTGAGCAATTATCGAGCCTTTGTTCTCAATTCGTCTACTACATCAGTCCGATTTGCAGTTCAAGGTAACCCTAATTCCGCCCTTGTAGGGTTTTGTAGCTTTCACGTAATTTTTTACAGTATCAACTTATACGCACTGTCAACGAATTCTGGTAAAGCAGTTTCCTAACATGAACGAGGTTATTAAATTTGTGAAAACTATAGCCTATTTAGAAATGCTTAAAATATAGTATGATTCAATCCAAGTCTCACTTTTTTTCTAACTTTTATGAGAGGTAAGGCAAGGCCAGCCCTAGGCATATGTCAAGAAGGCCATTGCCTAAAGCCCCTACTATCCCACTAAATTTTAAGTGCCCTAAAAAAATCTCTACCATAATGTAACCCAACCATTCCCTAAAGCCCCATTAAAAAGCCAGAATCCTCAGCTAGCTAGTCTACTAACATTAGTACTTCAATCCAAACATGCACTAAATTCCAATTAAGTCAAATAAACCACGATTCAGTTGTCTTAGCCCGTATTCCAAACACATCCTTCTTTCCTTCCCAAACCTATAGCCCCTGTCCCAAACACACCATTATTTTTCCCAGACCCCATTCTAGTTGACATAGTCTCAACTCTCTGTTAAGTGAACTGCAGCGTTGGAGAATTGAGTTGCGACAAAGGAGGACAAGGTACACAGACCACTTCAAGATTTTAGAAGAAAATTAGATGTAGCCTAAAAAAATTACACTTAAGCCCCCCTTCCCAAAACAAACAAACAAATTCTCAAAAAACTCTTTACTTTATTAGTGTTTGAGATTTAAAAAAAAGAATTTATAACATCATCAAGTAGTATTGATTATATGATATATCCAATTTTTTTGGTCTCAATTGTAGTAACAACGTGTAATTTTGTTACACCGCTGGTGTTAATTAATAGTGATTTTTTAATCTACAATTTGTAAGTTATAATATTATATTAATCAGGTCACAAAGTATTGTAACTTTGATGTAAATAACATACCATGGGAGAAAATTTCTTGATTTTTTGTGTAAATTTTTATAGAACTAACTTATGTCATTTATATGAAAAATATGTATAAATATATATATAAAAACAAAAAAAACAAAAAACCATCGGGGCGCTGCCGTAAACTCGGGCACCCTTGGGTGCTATTTCTGGATTCTCCTCTACTAAGTCCCCCAACTTCAAATTTCTGCATCCACTCTTAGTCCTTTTCAAAAGTTTGCCTAGGATCCCCAAAAGTCCAGGGCCATCATGACTAAGGTTGGTTGGCTTTACAAAAGAACTTTTGAACATAGTAATAAGAATGTGCATTAAATTTTGTGCAAGAAAGGGCACTTTCTAAACACTAAAATTTATGAAACCAGTTTGAGAGCAGATCGTCGGCCGCAGTTTGTGGGCTGTCATCTTAGTAGCACCAGTAAGTATCTCTAGAATGAAATTGTTTATATTTTGTTATTTTTGCAAAAAAACTATTTTAGTTATCCATTCAACCTTTAATTCCAGCACTAGTTTTTAACTAATCATCTTGCTTTATTATATTTCATGTGTATGAGTGAGATTTGTGTCAATTGACTAATGAAAGAACCAAATGTTTAGTATTGGAGAGGAAAAATATAGAGTCATTCCGGTCAAGATAAGTTTGGTTAGTCAAAAACATAAATGTTAAAAAAACTAGCCATGCGGTTAGCTTGTCGGAGCACATATAATTTCCTATAGCAAGCTATATTGTTTGAAAAATTAAATTAGCTAGTCAGTTGGAGATGCTCTAAGGGATCAATTGATTGTTGTCAGTTGTGCACAATGACAAGAGAATAGATGTCAATTAGCCATTTAGGTACAATGACAAAACGGTAACCCATGACCGGAAAGCGACGATATTTCAGGCCAACGACACTCGTGTCGGATGCATGCAAAGAGTCTTATTGGTGAAAGATTGGGCATATAGTCCAAAGATTGGATCGGCAATCCAAAGAGTCGAGAGTAAAAATTGAACATACGGTTCAAAGCAAAATATTCGAGTCAGTATGGTTTGGGTTGTAGTCCTAAAGCGATCAATTGATTATTGTCAGTTGTGTTTCAAAGATCCGAGTAAATTCGTTGAACGTTTCGTAAACAATCGCATTACCACGAGATTAGAATAACTAAGACATAAAGACATGTTTTTAATAAGTTGTGAAAATAGAACGTTTTACTTTCTTAACAGATTAACCAATGCTTTCTGAGCCCGTTCAGTGTAGTAGGTTTATTGACTCAGCTTGCGGTAAAGCTGATGACCTTCATGTCCTGGATAATTAAATGTCCAAATCTTGCAGAGGCAGGTTACCCGGGCGAGGAGTACGCCGAGTAAGGCTATGGGTGTGCGAGCTAGCTGCCGAAAGTGAAGACTTTTGTTTATGTATCTTTTGTTTAGTGGAGGCACTCGATGCCAATATTTTTATTAATATGTTGTAGGGCTTTACACCCAGGATATTATTATCTTCTCTTTTAGTTCTGTGGGTTGTTGTAATGGATTTAAGACTCTGAAGATGTTTAATATTATGTAAGCCTAGAACCACCATGCTTATTATTACTGCTTCCGTTTACTGTTTACTGCTTTTATCTTGATTCTTTCTTGTATGGACAAGCACACGATCTTTAAACCAGTCACATATCTATGGACCCATAAAGGAAATTTTAAAATTTTCCTATTTTTTGCTTACTCCGGGGCGTGACAACCGTTTTGGATTTGCACCCTAATGTTTCAATTTTCTCAAACTTGCCCTTAATGTATATAACGAGTTGCAATGTAGCCCTTCCATCAGAATTTCTATTAAAAACTAACAGAAACTAGCCCATGCGCTAGTCATGTGACTTTTTAAGGGTATTTTAGTCATTCACTATACATTAAAAGCATTTTGCACCCTTGATGTTTGGTTCATTTGGCGATTTGCACCCTTAATGTTTATGTCGTTTGGATAAGTTTTATTTTTATTTTTATAAAAAAAAGGTGTTCCATACTCGGTAATTTTGGGGTGCCTCTACCGCTACCCATTAATAATAGCAAGAGGACTAATCCAAATAAAATTAATGAAACAAATCTAAAGTTATACAACCTATTATAATTGGAATTTTAAATAAACTTTAATTCTAAAAGGGTGGGGCTAAATCCACCACCTTTTTTGCTAAATTCACTACCTTTTGAGAGTACATTGTTGCACCCGCGCCCTCAGAACGCCAAGCTGTCGGTGTGGGCCTGACTTTCTAAAAGTGGGTGAATTGCGGCTTGATTTTTATTGGGAAGGGTGAAAATAGTATGGTAGGGCCTATTTGAAATGTTTAGAGTCGCCACCTAACATTTGGGGGTGTTAGGACCCCTGCAAAGACAATTAAAGTAATTCATCTTTGACTTTTGAAAAACAGTTTTGAGAAAAGTGGGCTCTTTAAAAGTGTAACTCTGAGTAGCCATGCGAAAACCAGAGATTTTGAAGTGGGTCCGGGGACTTGATTATGTCGAGGAAAGGTATTAGGCACCCTTAAACATCCGTACTAACACGGTTGCCAATTTTAGTGATTGTTTTATTAAAATGGGGCATTTTTTTTTAAAAAAAGGTTTTGACCGGAAGGAAGGCACGATGCCCATGAAAAATGTTCAAATTTCCTTTTATCAAAGTAATTGATCAACTTGATAAGTTAGACATATTCGGTTTTAATAAAAGTGGAAAGATGCTCAAATTTCTAGTTATCAAAGTTATTGAACAACTTGATAAACGTGAATATTTGGTAAAAGAAAAAGGAGGTTTTTTTTTTTGTTTTTGTTTTTTATTCTTTAAAAAAAAAGGTTTTCTAATATTCTGGAAATTATTATTTTTTTACTAGACTTTATTCACTTTAAAAAATCAAAACCCCAAATGAAAGAGAGAAAAGAAAAGTTTTACCAAAGTTTATGTCGAAGTGCAGTTTTTTCACAGCTTTGAGAGAAGTATTTCCAAAAATGGAACGGAAGGGTTCCGGTGATCCTATTTTTTGAAATTCGAATGACGCATAGTAAGATGAGTCTAGTTTCCATTGGAGAAAACTGTTTGGTCATACCAGTTATAGATTTGGAGAAATTGAGTTTAGAAGCACCCTTACTCAAAAATAGGGACTGCAATGTCGACTGAAATTGGACGATTTTTTACGAAAATTTAACTGACCCAAAAAAAAATTAAAAAAAAAATCACAGGGATAGGTAAGAAGTTATAGTTAACGGACATAAAAATGGAGTAAAGGAAAAATCTTGTAGTAGTCCAAACAGTGAACGTGGCCTGGTGTCACTGTTGTGATGTTTCTGGCAGATTATATGGCTTGTGTGTTTGTGCTTTGAAAATGGATCATACGATCTTTTTAATTCCGAAAAAAATCACAAACCAACATCATTGAGTTAGGAACACTCTCCAAGTGATTTCATTTGATTTGAATCAAAAATGAATTCGTGGTGATGTTTTGATTATGATCACAGCAGTGGAGTTTAACAAGCATGGACTGTTTGGTGCTTCAATGGTGATTGAGTTTGGAGAACAGAGATGAGGGAGAGATGAGGGAGTGGGACTGCTCCCTGCTTTGTGCAGATATGAATGAGTTGGTATTTGTAGACCAAAAAGAGGGGAGGTTTAGTGGAGCATGGGTCTTGATTAGTGGAGTATGTGTTGAAATCATGAGGTGGAAAGGTGAAGGTGGAGCATGGGTGGGTATGGGTTGGAGAAAAGTGAAATGAGGGTTGTCTCCTTCTATGAATCATCTATATATGTGTATACATGGTTGGGATGATGGAGAAATAATTCAATAGTGTAGGAGCATTGCAAGTTCGGTGAAATTTTGATTTTAACGTTGATTTGCGATATTTCTTTCACCCAACGTCCGATTCGAAAAGCAACGTGCTCGTGTTAATGAGCACTTTATTTTGAAATGATCGGGTTGCTACATACATTATTTATTTTATCTTATATATATGTTATATGTATCTGCGTCCCCTCAAGTTTTGATTTTTTCCGTTTGCCTAATATACACATATATATATATATATTTTAATTACAATGGGATTTAGAGTTGATTCAAAAAAGTGTTACAACCAGTGACGAAGCCATGATTTGAGCCTAGGGTGGCTTGGGGGCAGCACCCTTGACCTATTATTCTTTTTTTTTTTTTTTTTGGAAAACTGTACCTTTGGGTTTAAAAAATTTCATCATTATTCCGTGAGTTTTAAAATTACCCAAAGAAAAACAATTAAATCTCTTCATTTTTTTTAATGAAAAGGATCATATGTGTTATTTCTTCTTCTTCTTTTTTTTAACACTCGTTTCACCTCCAAAACAAAAAAATCTTTAGAAGTTTAGGATCATAGTGAGATTTATGGATCAAAGTCATTTATTTAGTTAAAAAAATTTGTTGATCAAAGTGAGATTTTTGAGTTTAAAGCGATGAACCACATGTAAATTCTGTCTTTTTTCCTTTTGCATTTACTAAACTCTATATCTGACTCGTTTGGAAATCTTTTATTGTATTTTCTTTGTAATTTATTCCTTTCATTTTATTTTCTTTCATTTTAGAATTAAAGTTTATTTAAAATTCCAATTAGGATATATAGGCTGGGTAACTTTGGATTTTTTTTTTTCATTTTATTTGGATTAGATCTCTTACTATTATTAAAGGATAACGGTAGAAGCACCCAAAAATTATGCCGGAACACCTTTTTTTTTCTTCATAAAAATAAAATTAAAACTTGTCCAAACAACCTAAATATTAAGGGTGCAAATCGCAAAATGAACCAAACATTAAGGGTGCAAAATGCTTTTAATTTACGGTGAATGACTAAAATACCTTTAAATAAGTCACATGACTAGCACATGGGCGAGTTTCCGTTAGTTTTTAACGGAAATTTTGACGGAGGGCCACATTGCAACTCGTTATATACATTAAGGGCCAGTTTGAGAAAATTGAAACGTTATGGTGCAAAGTCCAAAAATGGTATATACATTATGGGTGCAAAATGCTTTTACCCTATAAGTTTTGATAATCTCAAATTCTGCAAGTGGATTTTGTATCCGACATATAAGATAAGTTAAGCAGAGGATCTCAAAGAATTTTGAGAGATTAGTTAAATATGATTGTTAGTAAGTATATTTAATTAATGGATATATGTAATCTTAATGTGAGGGAGACGATAAGTATTTTAATAACATGGAGCTCGAAATATATTTTTGAAATAGGGTAGGAGTGCAATTATAATTCTTTAATGGTATGAATTATAATTTATGAGAATATGAATCTGATTCAGTTCGATGTAGGGTTTTCTAATCCAAAGGAAGCCTATTCATTATTGACTTCTTATGATATCTATTGTAGCCTATATAAATGCTGCTTTGGTTCTCCTCTCAGTTTGCATTTTTCCATATAAAGTATTATAAGTCAGAATAGAAAAGAGAGCATAAACAATGAGAGAGTAGAAAACAAAAGGATTTCGGAAAAGTCCATACACTCAGTTCGATATTATGGCAGTAGAGGAATACGGTAGAAGATCGTGAGCTGTTATTGAGCCTGTGCTCTTGATTCGTCTACTACATCAGTTCGATTTGCAGTTCAAGGTAACCCTAATTCCGCCCTTGTAGGGTTTTGTAGTTTTCACGTAATTTTTTATAGCATCAACTTATACGTGCAGTCAACAAATTTTAGTAAGCAATTTCCTAACATGAACGAGGTTATTAAATTTGTGAAAATTATAGCCTATTTAGAAATGCTTAAAATATAGTATGATTCAATTCAAGTCTCACTTTTTTCTTACTTTTAAGAGAGGTAAGGCAAGGCCAGCCCTAGGTATATGCCAAGAAGGCCATTGCCTATGGCCCCTACTATCCCACTAAATTTTAAGTGCCCTAAAAAAATCTCTACCATAATGTAACCCAACCATTCCCTAAAGCCCCATTAAAAAGCCAGAATCCTCACCTAGCTAGTCTACTAATATTAGTACTTCAATCCAAATATGCACTAAATTCCAATTAAGTCAAATAAACCACGATTCAGTTGCCTTAGCCCCTATTCCAAACACATCCTTATTGCCTTCCCAAACCTATAGCCCCTGTCCCAAACACACCATTATTTTTCCCAAACCCCATTCTAGTTGACATAGTCTCAACTCTCTATTAAGTGAACTGCAACGTTGGAGAATTGAGTTGCGACAAAGGAGGGCAAGGTACACAGACGACTCCTAGATTTTAGAAGAAAATTAGGTATAGCTTAAAAAATTTACACTCAAGCCCCGCTTCCCCAAACAAACAAACAAATTCTCAAAAAACTCTTTATTTTATTAGTGTTTGAGATTTAAAAATAATTCTATAACATCATCAAGTAGTATTGATTATATGATATATCCAATTTTTTTGGTCCCAATTGTGGTAATAACGTGTAATTTTGTTATACTGCTGGTGTTAATTAATAGTGATTTTTTAATCTGCAATTTGTTAGTTATAATATTATATTAATCAGGTCACAAAGTAGTGTGACTTGATGTACATAACATGCAATGGGAGAAAATTTCTTGATTTTTTGTGTTAAATTTTTATAGCATTAACTTATATCATTTACATAAAAAAAAAAAGTATAAATACATATATAAAAACAAAAAAACAAAAAACCATCGAGGCGCTGCCGTAAACTCGGGCACCCTTGGGTGCTATTTCTGGATTCTCCTCTACTAAGTCCCCCAACTTCAAATTTCTGCATCCACTCTTAGTCCTTTTCAAAAGTTTGCCTAGGATCCCCTAAAGTCCAGGGCCATCATGACTAAGGTTGGTTGGCTTTACAAAAGAACTTTTCAACATCTATACTATTATATACTATATTTTATTATATAAAAGAGGTTTAGAGTGATTTCTAATTTCAATTTGTAATTCAATAAATTGTTTGCTCCTTATATGTAATTTTGCCTTTAGTAATACTTTGAGATGCTATGCCTTGTTTGGCAAACCGAATTTTGCCTTTATTTGTGTTTGTGTTTGTGTTTTTTTTTTAACCCAAAAAAGGCGCTCAAAAAATAATAGAGTTTGTTTGGCAAACCAGTTGTGGCCTTTGTTTGTCTTGCTTGTTTCCACTTTTTCCCAAACCAGGCACTAAACCCATGGATCAAAAGTCAACAATTTCGGCTACCTTGTTTGGCAAGCCGGTTTTGTGCTTTGTTTTCGTTTTTCCCAAACAATGCTTTACGCACATATAATGGATCAAAAGTCAACAAATTCGGTGCCTTGTTTGGCAAATCGATTTTGTGCTTTTCTTTTTTGTTTCTTTGTTTTGGTTTTTCCCAAACAAGGCTTTACACCCATATAATTTAAACTTAATAAATTTAATTCATTTGTTTTATAAATTTATAATTTCATACAATTTCATATCTTTTCATACACATAAGAAATATATAATAATAATAATCATAATACATATATAAGAAATACTTTGCAAAGTTAAAAGACAAATTGTAATTTACAATTACTAATACATTTAAAATCATATTTTATCACACACTCATACCTATAAATTTAATTCACACAAATACATTCGTTTGTTTTTTAAATTTAATTTCATATCATTTCATACTCATCATAAATATATAATAATATAAATAGATTTAATAAATTTAATTATTCATCATAAATAATAATAATAATAATAATAATAATAATAATAATAATAATACATATATAAGGAATAATTTGCAACAATTTCATATCATTTCATACTCATAATAAATATATAATAATAATACTCCTAATAATATTACTCCTAATAATATTACATATATAAGAAATACTTTGCAAAGTTAGAAGACAAATTGTAATTTACGATTACTAATACATCTACAATCATATTTTATTACATACACATTCGTATGAATGTAATTCACACACATATACAATGCTATCATACGCATAATAAATATATATGAAATACTTTGCAAACTTAAAAGACAAATTGTAATTTACAATTACTCATATCATTTCATACTCATAATAAATATATAATAATAATAGATTTAATAAATTTAATTCATTTGTTTTTTAAATTTATAATTTCATATCATTCTCATGACAAGGAAATTAGTTTTTTCAAAATATCATGTGCTATAATGTTAGAACAACACTTTTAAACGACGAAGTTATTACTTTTAAACAACACTTTCAACTTTATTGTATGAAGTTTATATGTAATTAAACAAAAAAGAAAAAAGACAAAAGATGATAAGGTTTTTCAAAATATCGTGTGTTATCATATTAAAAATAAGTTATTACTTTTAAACAACATTACTCTCAACACTATTTTGTGCATAGTTCATACAATAAATAGTGGATTAAAAAATAAATAAATAAAAGGAGAGAAATGCTAAAACAAACAGAAGTGAAAGCACTAAAGAAAGATTTGGAAAAAAGAAAAAGAAAATATATTTGCTTCCATCCAGGATAATTGAAGCTTTTACGTTTACAATTTTATTTTGTTAGTAGTACATATTCAATACATTTAGGATTTAGTATTGTTTGGTTTAAAAATTTTCAAGTCACAAAACTATAAATGTATCAACGATAAATACATATAATTTATTTTCTAATTTTGACGGACCCGTGCATTGCACGCGCGTCCATCCTTGTAGTAATAAGAATGTGCATTAAATTTTGTGCAAGAAAGGGCACTTTCTAAACACTAAAATTTATGAAACCAATTCGAGAGCAGATCGTCGGCCGCAGTTTGTGGGCTGTCATCTTAGTAGCACCACTAAGTATCTCTTGAATGAAATTGTTTATATTATGTTATTTTAGCAAAAACTATTTTAGTTATCCATTCAACCTTTAATTCCAACACTGGTTTTTATCTAATCATCTTGCTTTATTATATTTCATGTGTATGAGTGAGATTTGTGTCAATTAGTCACTAATGAAAGATCCAAATGTTTAGTATTGGAGAGGAATAATATATAGTCATTCCGGTCAAGATAAGTTTGGTTAGTCATAAAGATAAATGTTAGAATAACTAGCCATATGGTTAGTGGAGCACATATAATTTCCTATAGCCAACTATTTTGTTTGAAAAATTAAATTAGCTACTCAGTTGGAGATGCTCAAACGGATTGACAACATGACCACTTTGGCATTTTTTCCATTATAAAAAATGATAAAAAAAATGCCAAAATAAGTGTGTTGTCAATAACTTAGTGATGCTGTTGGGATGGCAGCCCACAAGCTACCGAGAATGCAAATCAGCCTGTTCACTTATGAATCAAATACCTGATTCTCTGTAATGAGAACATTTTTTCTCACCTATTACTCATTAGGTGATATGTGTCTTATCCTCATTCGTATTTTACTACTATTGACATGTCATCCAATGAAAGCATAATGAGCAAAAATGGGAAATAAACTTTAATACAGTTGGTGTTGTTTCTCTCACATAAACAATAAAAACAATTTGGACAAAAATGTAATTCACACTACTTTTACTATTCAAATGAGAAAAACAACACAAAATATAATCAATAAAATTGTATTAAAGTTGGGCGAATGATTTATTTGGTTGTACGATACAATCAAATCACTTTGACGTTCAATGGTAAAAAATATTCTTACCACAAACACAACCTTAAGTTGTCAGTGCTATACCTAATCCTATACAACTAGTCAAAAGACAAGACTCACGAGTCACCGTGCTACTATTACCGTGAACATGAACTATGAATAATGCCACACCATTTCCACATCACAGTCCTACTCCTACCTGCCTCAAGGAACAGACTTCAGAGCCGTTTAATGTGTAATATTGTTTTTTACACATTAAAGGTAAAAATAAAAGAGTATTTTTGTTAACTCAAAAAGTAGTTTATTATTATTCACTTAAGTATTTTTTTTTATTAATGTAGTGAAATTTAGGATTTGGATCTCACTGTATTAATCAATGAGATACTTTGAATGAGCATTAATCAATCATTTTTTGTATGAGCAACAGTATTTTTCTAAAAATAATGTGAAATTATAATTTTAACCAAATTATTTTAATATTATTTTTATTATTTATGTGTGTAGAATAACACCAACAATATACATTTAACAGCACTGAAATCTGTTCCGTGCCTAAAATTCGTGTACATCGTCCCACTAAATTACGGAAAAGCTGTTGGAGACTGGAGAGAGAGAGTGAGAGGTTGAAATTATTTACCCCTGTTTGTTAAAATTTTTTTTTTTTCAAATCGCTACCCAGAAACAAAAATATTTTCCATTTTCAGACTATATTTAGAAAGAAAAAGTTTAGAGGGAAAAATTCAAATTCCATTCCCTTTCCCCTAAAGTTCCAATTTCAAAACCCCGCCTTTTAAAAATTCCCCCATTTCTCTCTTCCGTCCAAATCCAAACATTACTTAACAGCTGTGCTGTGGTCTTCATTACTAATCCATATTATTTTCCTCTCTCTCTCTCTCTCACACACACACACACAGAGTCTAGTAGAGTCTACTACTGACCAATCACTCTCCCATGGCGCACGATAGCGACCTCCCCTGCGACGGCGACGGCGTTTGCATGGTCTGCAAGAAGAAGCCGTCGGACGGCGAGACCCTCACGTGCAAGACGTGCGTCACGCCGTGGCACGTCACCTGCCTCTCTTCTCGCCCCGAAACCCTAGCCGATACCGTGCAGTGGGAGTGCCCGGACTGCTCGTTCGTCGCCGATCCTAATCCGCCGCCGGTCGCGGCGGCGAAGGAGGTGGTTTCCGGCGGATCTGAACCTTCGTCCGACTTAATCGCGGCGGTTCGAGCGATCGAGTCGGATGGTTTGCTCACTGACCAAGAGAAGGCGAAGAAACGGCAAGAGCTCATGAGCAGAGGCGCTAAGTCAACAGCGAACGAGGACGCGAATCTCAAGAAGAGTAGGTTGAATGGTAACAACGATGTTTTGGATCTTCTGGATGAGAGTTTGAACTGCTCGTTTTGCATGCAACTTCCTGAGAGGCCTGTTACGGTACGTGTCTGCTTCTATTTCGTCTGTGACACTCACTTTTGAATCTGAGAGTCCCTAACCTAATCGAGGTCTCGAAAGTCAAGAGCTATGACTCAATCGTCTTGACTTTTATATTTGAGGTTGATATAGAAATATATATATATATATATATATTTGTATATAATTATATCGTCGGCATATATTGTTAGATTGTATTTGGAGAACCTCTATATGTTTTGTTGTTCCAGTGTCGTTTTCAATGATTGACAAAATAAAAAATTTGATCCCATGCTATTATAGTTTATTTTGTATTTTAGTTATATTTGAACAATGTGCGTGCTTGTGGACGAATTACTCTGAATTTTTATTATTAATTTTTTTTTTTATAATTTATTTCTATAACTGGTATACATGAAAGTATGAAGATGAAGATTTTGCAAAGTTCTATGCCTTAAATTGTAAATATTTAACAAATAACATGTTCTTTAGCATTCTACGGGTTCAATTATTCTAGCAGTTAGATTCTGCTATAATGTGATTATTTCATAATATCGGTCAATTATATAACTTCAAAATATACTGCAATCTCAAATGAACCATTAGCTTATTCTTATTATTGTTCCCGTGTGTGGCTTTGACTAGATAGCCATGGAATGGTCAAGTAATTAGCACATGAACATCGCTAAGGAACAGTGGAGCACCCACATAGCCTTCCTAAATACTCAGTTGTCCTTTTCTTTTAATAGAACCAAGTCCCACTTAAATCTGGCATTATCACCTCTTTTGGAACAAAAACCTTCTACACTGCCTGAACAGTGAACACCCATAATGTGGTAAAATATTAGATTGCATTACCATGTATTTGAAATGTATGGTTTACTTGGTTTCACCTCACCCTTTGTTATCATTTTTCCTACCCAATTGTTAGTTTTTATTTTGTTGTTCTTATCCTCTGGGTCTAGATAAAATTTCGTGTAAACGTGTGCTAGCATATAGCATGTGCATTCATACCCTAAAGTGTTTTCTCACAAAGAGAGCTTGTAAATATGTTGACATTCAAATTTTATTTTTCTAGAACTATGTTGATGAATACATTTGTGCTGTTGTGCATTAAACATTATTTAAACTGAAAATTTGTTTAGCCTAGCTTAATTTAACAGTTGCCAAATGTTCACAATCTATTTCTCTATTTCAGACACCATGTGGTCACAATTTTTGCCTGAAGTGCTTCCAGAAATGGGTTGGGCAGGGGAAGCGCACTTGTGCAAATTGCCGCAATTCCATCCCACCCAAGATGGCTGCCCAACCTCGAATCAACTCTGCCCTTGTCATTGCCATCCGAATGGCCAAGATGTCAAAATCTGTGAACGTGGAGGGCACACCAAAAGTTTACCATTTTATCCACAATCAAAATCGTCCCGACAAAGCTTTCACCACTGAACGTGCAAAGAAGAGCGGAAAGGCTAATGCTTGTAGTGGAAAAATATTTGTCACAGTCGCACCTGATCATTTTGGACCAATTCCAGCAGAGAATGATCCGGATAGGAATCAGGGTGTGATGGTGGGAGAGTTGTGGGAGGATCGGATGGAATGTAGACAATGGGGGGCCCACCTTCCTCATGTTGCAGGGATCGCTGGGCAATCAGATTATGGGGCACAATCTGTGGCACTTTCAGGAGGTTATGAAGATGATGAGGACCATGGCGAGTGGTTCCTCTACACAGGAAGGTATATTTCCTACGCCTTGTCATCAGCTGGCTTTGAAGAATGGTATTATTTTGCAATGTGATAACTTACCAGAAAGAAAGTCTGGAAATTTTAGGAGTTTAATTTATGATGATTACAGCTGTGATTATGAATCTGCAAGAGTCAATTGTGCTGCACTACACTGGTTGGGTACCACAACCATCCTTTACCATGTTGTGCATTTGCTCCAGAATATTTGGTGGTGACAAAATTCATTAAGACATTTATTTATTAGAAATGGTAGGCTTATGTCAAACTAGTTTTAATGTCTAAGCACCACTGTATTATAATCAATTAATCATCCTCGCTTGATTCCTTGGTAGATGGATCATATCTGCTGTTTATTGTTCTTTATTCACTTGTTTTGAGGTCATTCTCGCTCTTGATTGGCAGTGGTGGAAGAGACCTCAGTGGAAATAAAAGGACGAACAAAGAACAGTCATTCGATCAGAAGTTTGATAAATCCAACGAGGCATTACGAGTCAGTTGCCTTAAAGGTTATCCTGTGCGAGTAGTTAGGTGAGTTTTGGATTGTGCGGATGATGTCTTATATTGTGAATGAGTATCAAATATCTGTTATCGAATTTTTTTTGTGAAACTAGAATAAAGAATACTTCAATGATTGCCATCTCCTAGGATATCGTATGATTGTATTTGTATTCTCTTGTACTATATCCACAGAACTGAGACCGCCTATAATTTCTAGTGTTTGCAAGGTTACAAAGGCACCAGCTCTGGGTATTTCCTTTTATTTCGATGACATTCATCCACAAAACTGAGACCGCCTATAATTTCTAGTGTTTGCAAGGTTACAAAGGCACCAGCTCTGGGTATTTCCCTTTTATTTTGATGACATTCATGATATGAATGCTGGAAACAATACTTGCGTGCATGTAGGCTTTTAGGATTTAGTTCACCAAAGTGACAGCGGTAAATTTCCCAGAGCTGGAAGATCCATCTTTAGATAAAAAGAGGGTTTTTTTTCCCTAATAAGCTGCAAATGATATTTGATCTTTTTGTCTTTCAGACAGGAAAAGAGGCATCCAACTTCACGAGTTTCCTAACTCTTATTTCCTTGACCTAGCTGTAATGGTCAGTTTCAGGTTTAGTGTTCTAATGGTTAAGCATTCTTTTCATGGGTATTGCTCTTTATTTTCATCCTAAACATTTTAACATGTGAAAGCTTTTTACATATTGGCTAAAAATATGTCGGATTCTCTAAGGAGTAATTTTGCTCCAAAATAATAGCAAATTATTTCCTGTGTGTATTGTATACTTTTTCTTGTGGATCTTGCTTCACTATCATTCCACATGCTTCAACATCCCACATTTTGATTTGCAGGTCCCATAAGGAGAAACGATCTTCTTATGCACCAGAAAAAGGAGTACGCTATGACGGGATTTACCGGATTGAAAAATGTTGGCGCAAAGTTGGAATTCAAGTATGATTGCTAATGATTGTTACTCTGTACACTGAGAAGAACATTTGGTAATGATTCCAGCTAAGTATATTCTCTGACAGTTTTATTTATAATCATAATAGGGATTTAAGGTATGCCGGTATCTTTTTGTTCGATGTGACAACGATCCTGCTCCATGGACAAGGTTTGACGTTCCCTTTATGTTGCATCTTCTCTCCCTCTATGTATGTATACAGTGTATATCAGTGTTTAAATTTTGTGTATCTGAATCTGTAGTGATGACCGTGGGGACCGTCCAAGACCTTTCCCGACCATTAAGGAGTTAAAGAATGCAACTGATACCACCGAAAGAAAGGGAACTCCCTCTTGGGATTATGATGTGAGTTGGTGCAGTTTTAGACATAACAGTTGATTCTCTCTCTCTCTCTCTCTCTCTCTCTCTCTCCACCCATCATTCTTTTTCCAAACTTTTACTTAGCTTCTCTATTGTAAAATTGATTGATACCAATCAAAAATTCAAAATTGACCAGATGTCAGAGTTTCCAATACTAATGTAATCTGTTATCGTTTTGTGGTGTAGTTGTACTTCTAGACCATGGGTTGCTAATTTTTCCATTTACTCATCCAATTCTTGACATGTAGGAGGAGAAAGATTGCTGGATGTGGAAGAAACCTCCACCAGGAAGTAGAAAGCAAGTAGATAGTGGAAATCTAGAAGATGGAAAGAGAACACCAAGAGTTAGACGGCAATCACAGTCTGTGTCTATAAGAGCTAAGCTTCTGAAAGGTATTTTTATTTTTCATTTAACCTTATTTACAGCATGCAATTGTATCACAGTTTGCTTGAGCAGTTACCACAACATGAGATACTCTAATAACTTGGCAGACTAAGTATTGTTTCTATGTTGAAAAGAAAAGAAATAGCCAAATACACATTTTTATGGAATGAGATTCAATATTATGCAGAATTTGGCTGCTTAATCTGCCGGAAAGTGATGGTTTCCCCGATCACTACCCCCTGTGCTCATAATTTCTGCAAGGCCTGTTTGGAAGGCGCCTTTGCTGGTCAAAGTTACATAAAGCAGAGGACATGTGAAGGCAGACGAACACTACGAGCACAAAAGACCATCATGAAATGTCCGTCTTGCTCAAATGATATTTCTGACTTCCTTCAGAATCCACAGGTACGTCCAGCAACTTATTAAGGTCTGTATTTCCCTAATAATGAAGTTACCCTTAGGTATTACATGTGGTCTGCATGAAGCATCTTCAGTGGAAAAGTCTCTGACAGCTTTATTTTGTTTTGAAATTAGCATATTGGTAATAGCATATTTGGTTGTCACTAGAATTTGATTAGCTTCATTTGTAATTTAGGTGGTATGGAATCTGCCATCATAAATGAGTTCCTATTAGATAAATCATGGACCCCACTATATCATTTCTTTTATGGCAGTTTCTTCATTTTCTTCTAATGTCCAAATTCATAATGTTAAGCATGGCATTGAAATGAGCACAATCTCCAAAATGAGACCATTCAGGATCATCACCTTTCAAATAAAAACACTTTCTAGAAGAGTAAATGCAAATATCACGTTGAAGGACACCTAAACAAATCTGAAGATGCTACTTAAGAACGGGATAAAAAAGACCAAGCGGTAAGCAGCAATTTATGTAGCACGGACACTTCAGTTTCTATTTGCGTGCCGTGTCCGTGTTAGTCACCGACACTTGTCGTAGATGCAGAAAAATGTGTATTATTTATTTATTTTTACATCAGATGCACAGGTGGGCATGTGAGTGGACATGCTACAGTGGCTCATTGGAGAATTTCTTTTATCAGTTTCACGTAAAAGTCGTCACCTAATAAGATGGGAGATAACTTTTTTGTGAATTTATGAAAACAAAATGGCCATGAAACAATATATTGTGTAATTAGTTAAAAAATAATATGTTTTTTATTCAAAATGCCTATGCTTTGTCTATATCGTACACTTATAAGATTTGCCATGTTGCCGTAGCAGTATTGTGTCATACCTGTGTCCTTATCAAATTTAAGCCTATTATTACCTTGAAGTGTAGGCATGATGTGGTCTTTTTATGCAGCATTTCAAATCAGTCATTGGATGCCCATGTTAAACCAACACACTCTCTAAAACAAGCATCATTTTTGATATTACTCTCTAAAATGTTCACATTTTGTTGAAATGGTAGTCTCATATTCAGAGCAACTTCTGTTTAGATGCTATACAAAATAAAATTGTATGAATTCCCTTAAGAATTCTCTCTCAATGACAGGTAAACAGAGAGCTGATGGACTTAATAGAATCACTGCAGCGCCAGACTGAAGAAGTGGAGAATGCGGAGTCAACTGAACAAGCTGATGACACAGATAACAAGTCTGAAACGGTTGCTGTAGACACAGAGACCTGCGATGCAGACTCAGAAGGTGAAGAAGCTCTAGAGGAAGATAAAGAAGGCGGCAAAGTAGGCTCACTAAACTCTCCAACCAAAGTCAAATCCGAACAGGCTACTGAGAATGAAAAAGCTAGTGATGGTGAGAAGCCTGATGTGGTGAATGGTGAAATCAAAACTAGCCCTGTGAAACCAGAACTCTCTGGCAAAGAAGTAAAAGAAACCGTGGTCGAAAGCAAACCTAAGAGAACTTCTAAGCGAAAAAACAGTACTAATGGGATCTGCTCAACTTTGGATGGGCGAGTAAAGACCAGAAGCAAGAAGGCTAAACCTGCAGTGGATGATGACGACTTTGCATGATTTTGGGAGGCTGTGGGTTGGTGAATGGTATCAAAACATTTTCATTTTGGCTGGTTTCAAAATGATATTGCTTCTGTATTATAGTTTTAGAACATAGAGGGGCATATGGATTAAAAAATTCTCTTTTTGGCTGATTTTGAATAGGTATTGCTTCTCTATTTTAGCATTAAGACAGAGGGGCATATGGATTAAAACATTCCCTTTTTGGATGGTTTTAAAAGGTATATGCTTCTCTATTATAGGTTTTAAGACAGGGGCATACATAGTAGTACATCCTGTTTTGGCTGCTTTTTAAAGGTATTGCTTCTCTAGTATAGTATTAGACCATATTAAGGAATATGGTTGTACCATGGAACATTCTTTTGGAGATTAATGCAAACATGGTATATTGTTTTATCTTTTACACATAATTTTTATGGGTCATTTTGCTGGTGGTGTGAAGGAAATGACACTTGCGACATTTATTTTCATCTTTGGTTATGTTTTTTTTGCCACTTCTCTATTTGAGTTCTCTTTATTTTTAAGACTTGTCCATTTTCTAGGGTTCATGAAAAATCGTGGACCGAACCAATCAAACCAAGCATATTTGGTTGATTTTCAAAAATATAGTCACAGGAGGAAACCGAATCGACCGACTAAAATTCCCAAAAAAGTCGGGCTGAGCCATTCAGTCGGTTTTTTAAACATGAAAAAACCGACTGAACCGACCAATGAATACCCCCTATTATTTTCAAACCGATAATATCCTAAAGGACTGCTCCAAAGATTTTCCATTTCATTCAATTTATTCACAGAGGTTATTACCATTGACAATTTTGCTTATGTAGAGTATTGAAAGATGTATACTTGTACATATTTAATCTTGGTATTCTTGTTTTTCTTTTCAACTGTTCATTTAATTTCAACAATCAAAGTATTTATAATATTATATGTGGGGCGATTGTTTTGTTCACGTATTGGTAAAACTTGGGTTGACCATTGGCAAGTGAGAGGGAATATAACAGAGGTTTGTTGGGAAAATAAAACACAGTTTTCCTTCTTTTTCCACATTTTAGGGTAAATGTGAAAGAAAGTACTGACGTGGAATTGTGTTTTCCATGAATTCATGATTCTATCATTCTATGTACCCATTTCACTAAAGATAGTGCTTTCTTTGTATGTTGTTAGTCCTACTTAAACATTTTTTTGCTTTACATGTGTGTTACATTGGCACACTTGTCAAACGAACTAATTAATCTCAAAACACTAAAAAATATCAATGATTTTCTTACATACAATATATGTTGGGATAAATAGTCATAAAAAAAAAAATAGTTTCCTATTCTTCAATGCCTGCCTTCTTCTTCTTCTTTTTTTTTAAAATCATTTGGTGTAGTGTTCTCGCGCAAGATATATTTGGTAGTGCCCGGGGGAGAGGGCAAGGTTCGAACTCTGGTATAAGTGTGGCTTGGAGAATCTTTTTACCAACTGGGCTAACTGCCATCTGGCTAAGCTGTTGCTTAATGCTTGCCTTCTTTAAATTCCCTCATTTTTCCACAAAAAAAATAAAAATAATAATAATAATAATAATAATTCCTTATCCTTTTCGCTTGTTCCAAAAAAAAAAGCCTATCTACTTATTATTATTGTTATTATTATTATTTGGTTTTTTCTTTTTTTCTTGTCTTTATCATATAGACCATTAATGTGAATCAATAATAGTTAACTTAAGAACAAAACTACATATGAAATCCGATTTTCGATTGACCTCTCTAATAAAAAATTGGGCTGATTGGTTATGAGTCCAAAAAACACAAGTCATATAGACTTGGGCCCATTTAGAAACTACATTTAATGATAAGTCTTTACAAAATATTAGGACAAAAATGCCCTCAAGACTTCTTTCCTGCCTCAACTAAGAGCACCATCTTTGAACACACGATACGTCTTTGATCAAAACGAAGATTGAAGATGAATGCACAGAACTTCGATGTAAAGCCCTAAATCGATCGAAGATTGATGTCTGAACAAGACATTGAAGATGAACTTCGAAGAGATTTGACATTCATCTGTGAATCGGAGATTGAAGAATTCGAAGACATGAAGCATTAAAAACCTTAAGTCGTAGTTGAAATTCAAGGTGATTATGAAGAATCAATCGATCCTGGTATTTTCAAGTCGATCTGTTGAAGTTAAGGAAGACTAAATCGACATTGAAGCCGATTTGGTGAAAAGTCAGAAACCAAAAACCCTAAAATTGAAGTGCACATTGAAGCTCAAAAATTCACAAATCATATGGAAGAAAGGTACGAATAGAACAATAGTATTTTTGATTTCACATATATTCACTTAAGGCTTGGAATTTCATTTGCTCTTAATAATTACGAGTGTAATTTGCTTTTGAGAGAACATTTCAATTGATTTCTGTAGCTTTACCCAAATTTAAGCTCATTTTTTTTCAATTTCAGTTCATTATAGTTGATTTTAGATGATTTAAATTTGATTCTAATTTTTGATTTTGATTTGAGTTCATTTCATAGATTCACACACTTGAGTTTTGAGTTTGAGTTCTCTAGGTTTCAGAAGCAATAATTTCAAGCCTCTTATTATGTTTTTAGGTTTTTAAATTTGATTTAGGATGATCATAGTTGATTTCAAATGATTTGAGTGAATTTTCATAAACTCCATTATTGTTCCAAATGAGTGATATTTCAGTTGCTTTTGTGAATTTGGAGTTTCAGTCGTCTTAGTTTCCAAATGTCATTTGGTCGAGAAAGGTTCGTTTTACCAATTGTCAAATTTGAAGCTATTTATGTTATCTAGATTTTTCAATTTTAGCGAGTATCTGTTAAGTTGGCGACTAAATGTGAAGTAAATGTTTGATGCTAATGTCGGATGGAATTTATAATTTAGATTTGCTATTTATTGTGTTGCTGATTATATACTGCGATTTAGTAGAATAAAAGCTTTTCAGATCTAGGTTAATTGGCAAAGAAAGGTTTGTTATACAAACTCTCAATTTTAAAGCTGTTCAGTTATCTAGATTTTGAGGTTCCTTGATTATTTGTTTGGTTGGTGAGAAATTGTGGAGAAATGTTTGCTTTTTAATGTTGGCTAAGGTTCGTAATTTTCATATGTGATTGTGTCGCTGTTTTTCTGGGCTACACTATGGAGGTATATTGTTGTTTTGTACTAAGTAATGTAAAAGTTTTTTGGATCTAGGTTTCTGTTTTACTTGCAAGATTTAAGAACTTTCTGATCTACATCTACATTTTAAAGGTTTATGTGTTTGTATTTGACTTACTTGTGCAAAAAGGTTCAGAGCAGAGATAATTGCAAACTTACTCAACACTGTTGGAACTAATAGACATACGAAGACTACAATGTGAGAAACGAGCTCAAGAAGAAGTTCGTAAATGAACATCAGTTAGCCAGTTAAACCCCTTCCACAACCACGCCAAAAATAGAATTAATTTGGTTAAACTAGATGACTGACATTGTTTTGATGAAGAAAAAATAGACAATCTTTTAGCATTTTGTGTAGTCATGGAAAGTGTAGTGTGCCTATGCACATGTGTAGTTTTTGGTAAACTCAGATACACAAAGATACTTTTATGTGATGATATATGAACGTGCATCTTTTTCACAAGAGTATGTTTTTTTGTGTAGAATTTCTTTTGGGATATAGTATATTGTGCATTTCAAAATAGTTGAATCAATAGTTCTATAAAATTTCACAATAGAATTTTTGTTGCTGTCTATAACACCCACACCCAGGAAAAGGGTTTGGTTATTATCTTAATGTGTATTAATTAGTATAATTAGTGTATATTATGGTTTAAGGGGAGGCTTTGGACTCTCCCGTATGAAAGTGTTCAGAAAAGAACACAGTTGGAAAAGTCCCTAGTGAGGTGGGACATGTAATGAAGTGGGGTCTAGTGAAGGGCCCGGATAAAAAAAAAAAATTGTATTTTATATGTTAAATGCATTTATATGGTTACATAAATACTTGTTTAAAGATGCCTTTAAATTATATTGCTATATATGTTAGCATTTGGTATTAGGTTGAATACCCAAATAAGGGCATTTTTACAATAAGGTGTATAATTAGTAGGTGCGATAGCAACTTCATAAAATATTTGGAACCCATGTTGGGACCTATACGGGACTTAGACAAACACTCGTTAGATAATTGGGTAGTTAATAGTATATTTAAGGGATTTCATAATAAGAACTTAAGAATTCCAACGGTGTAAACGAAAAGTAGGGAAAATGTATGCTTGACAACACACAACATGCATTGCATGTATGTCAAGAGAGTATTTACTGAAATTAAAAAGAAAAGAGAGAGCTCGGAGAGAGAAACGAGAACACGAGACATCGACGCCGTAGAATCGTCGTTCCATCACCGTCGTTCGTCCAATTTGCAAACTGAAGTCGTATTCGGACTCGTGGAGGTAAGACGATCGTTTATATATCTTTAATTTACTTTTTAATCATCGTAATTTTGGTAGCTTACGCTAATCGGTGACACACGTTTGCCGAATTCGTGTAGGATTTACTCCGGGAGAGAATTGAGCAAGAATTGCTAAAGAAATTCAGTATTTCTAGCTTATTGGGGTAAAATATGTGAAATCACTGAAATGTGAGTTTTCTAACTTAAGCTTTGGTGTGGTACATGTCTTGTGCTTCAATTGGTAGTTAGGAAATGATAATTCTTGAAGTTATGGTTGAATTCATGCAAAATACTAGAACTTCATGTTAATTTGGTATGAAATTATCATGTTTATGTGACTATGTATTTATATGTTAAGTGGTCAATGAATAATTGGGAGTAATGGTTCATTGTTGGGAGTAATAAGGAAGGAGAAGAGGAAGAATCCGATAAATACGGAAGTCCAAGGAATAGAAGTGACCGCGCAGCCAAGGAGATGGTCTTCCGGTCTGAATGAACCATTAACTCATGAATTCTGTGATTACGTATGCTTAAGTGCTTATATTGTTGCATTATACATGTTCACGACATTCATTGCACGTTAGTTTATTCACTAAGCATAATGCTTAAGAAAACCGTTTTCCTCTTATGTTGTAGTAAATAACAACCACCGCAGGTTAGGAGCAATATCCGGAGAGTAAATGGTGAGAGATGGGGGATATTTGGGAATCGACCGACCAAAATTCCTCAAAACCCGAGCCGAGCCGAGCCATTCGGTCCGTTTTTTAAACATGAAAAAACTGACTGAACCGACCGATGAACAACACCCCTAATATTTTCAAACAGATAAGATCCTAAAGGACTGCTCCAAAGATTTTCCTTTTCATTCAATTTATTCACAGAGGATATTACCCATTGACAATTTTGCTTATGTAGAGTATTGAAAGATGTATACTTGTACAGTTGTACATATTTAATCTTGGTATTCTTGCTTTTCTTTTCAAATATTCATTTAATTTCAACAATCAAAGTATTTATGATATTATTTGGGGCGATTGTTTTGTTCATGTATTGGTAAAAACATGGGTTGGCAATTGGCAAGTGAAAGAGGGAATATAATAGAGGTTTGTTGGGAAAATAAAACATAATTTTCCTTCTTTTTCCACATGTTAGGGTAAATGTGAAAGAAAGTAAACGTGGAATAGTATTTTTCCCTGAATTCATGATTCTATCATTCTATGTACCCATTTTACTAAAGATAGTGCTTTCTTTGTGTGTTGTTTGCCCTATTTCAACATATATTTGCTTTACATGTGTGCCACATCAGCACACTTGTCAAATGAACTAATTAATCTCAAAACAATAAAAAATATATCAAAGATTTCTTACATACAATATATGTTGGGATAAATAGTAATAAAAAAAAAAAAGTTTCCTATTCAATGTCTGCCTTCTTCTTGTTCTTGTTCTTGTTCTTCTTCTTTTTTTAATCATTTGGTGTAGTATTCTCGTGCAAGATATATGTAATAACCTGCATTTTCTTGCATTGTCATATTTAAAATTATATATATTTTGTCTGCTTTTATTTTCAATCCTTATGTGAAAAATTTATTTCTTGACTAATCTCATTATTGAAATTACTTTTGGGGTCAAAATGCAATTTTCATAAAAACTGGCAATACCTGTGTTAAATTTCAAATCTGTATTTCAAAACGGTGGAATTATTTCTTTTAAAACTCAAACTGTATTTTTATAAAATCAGAAAACTATTTCTAACATTAAAATGAATTTTCTGTATTTTTGTGATAAACACCGTGTCACGAAAATACTAGTTTAGGTTTAAAACTGTCCGCGCAGTGTTAAACTTCCACAGAATTTTGGGAGTAACTGATTGGACAAATTTCTTTATACCCAATTATTATTGCTAAAGTTTTCCCTTAGGCCTTGTTTGGCAAATGCTTGTAGTATGTGTGTTGTCCTAATGCCATAAGCTTGATTCCCAAACACACCTTGACCCACACCAACTCCACCTACCCTTTCAATTATCAATGGAGCATTATGAATTGCAAGTGTATATTTACACATCATTGCTGCACTTTCTTTGTAATTAGTGGAGATTAATGGAGAATGAGTGGGATGTTAGGCAAATATTTTCTAAGTGGGAGTTTGAGTTTTTATACACCCAACCACACTACACATTCTACACTCCTAACATAGAGAGCTTGAGAGAGTCACATAGAGAGATAATAATTTCAGAATTTGAAGAGCTCAATCCTCCATAGCCAAGCTTGAAATTGGAGATTCTTAATTCTTGTATTTCTTTCTCAACAACTTCTTCAATCTACATCACGGTGAGTATTACTAACTCACTCAAAATGTAACTCATTCCTTATTTACTGATTTAGGTAGTTAATTTTAACAGTAGCAGAATTTTGTTTTCAGATTTTTGTTAGGAAAACGAATGAAATTTAAGGTTCTGCCCGCGTTGTCCCAAGCAAAACTCGATTCTTCACACTTTTCGTCTAATGCAATTTTCTCAGATTTTGCACCGTTTGGGCAGAAAATGAGGATTACAGTAGCAGAAAAAGTATATTAGAAATTCAATCTAATATTTTCTCTTTTAATTTTAACAGTAGCAGAATTTTGTTTTCAGATTTTTGTTAGGAAAACGAATGAAATTTAAGGTTCTGCCCGCATTGTTCCAAGCAAAACTCGATTCTGCACACTTTTCGTCTAATGCAATTTTCTCAGATTCTGCACCGTTTGGACAGAAAACGAGGATTTCAGTAGCAGTTTTTAGAATACTATTAGTTATGTTTAAAATGATTAAGGCAATGAATTACGAATTTTCAATCCCCGTACGCGTATTATTTCTTTAATTCTGTGAATTCCTTTATGTTTAAAGTTTGATGACATTCATGTGGAGTCAGTTGTACATGCATGGTGAGTGTTGGTAGTGTGTAATAGAGTAATGATAGTGTGGAAAAGAGTAATGATTGTGTGGAAAGAGTATGAGTTTGAGTTGTGGTTGTGGTTGTGGTTGTGATTGTGGTTGTGGTTGTGGTTGTAGTTGAAAATGCGGAAGAGGGTGTCTTTGAAATGCGAAGGTGGCAAATATGGACACTCCCTGACGCCCATGGAAGCGTTAAAGTGTGTGAAGCCGAACTTGGACACTCACTGGCACCCATGGAAGTGCTAAAGTGTGGCCTATGGACACTCCCTGATAACTCGAGTCTGGATACTTGTGAGGGGGTTGCCCCGGTATTTGCATGGCGGTTAGGGTATTCAAAGTGTGAGGCATTGGACACTCCCTGGTACCCCGGACCAAAGTGTGAGGCAAACTGGACACTCCCTGGCGCCCCGTTGCTAAAGTGTGGCTATCTTAGTATTTCAAAGATACCAGGAGTAGGATAGTGGGTTGTTGGGTGTTGTCGAGAGAAAAGAGTCGGATAGATGAGATGGTGCATTGTTCTCATACACGGTCACATATGTGTGAAATTATCTTTTAAATAATGTTGTGGTTGTTTTCTAAAACGAGCTCTTTATCATAAATATAAACTTGTGGTATTTAAATGGAAATGGGAAAAAGGTAAATGAGTATGTTTTTACATTCAAAGTATTGTTTTTAATACTCACCAGCTTCTTGAAGCTGACGGCGTTGATGCGTCCTGGACATTCGTGTCCAGGCTTTGCAGGTAATAATCAGGATGAACCGTATGATTATGCTAATTGAGATCAGTTGCTGAGAAGAGATGTTACTTTTATATGTTTTATGTTTATGTGCTTTAAGATATGTTTTGGTTTTGTAATAAGGATGACTGTAATAGACTTTAAGTATTGTTTTATTTTCAAGGCGGTCTGTGCCTTAGTAAACCCCGTACCATAGGATGTAATAAGTTAGAAAAATTTTTATGAGCCCTGATTACCCTACTCTGATTAATGGTTTTATGTTGTTCGACGTTTTGGGACGGAATCGATCCTTCAAACTGTCGCGACCTACGGGTCCATAAAGGAAATTAAACGCTTTCCATATTTATGCTACGTCGGGGCGTGACAGGATTTGGTGGTATCAGAGCCTTGTTTTCTAGATTGACCAGGCTCAGTTATTCACGCCACAGATTAGTGACATAGGTTACCCTTAAGTTTTACTAAGCTATACAACCAAGTTCTAGTTTTAGTTTAGTACGGATTATCCTTAGTTCAGAAACTAAAATTCTAGGTTAGTTTTGTCATAGAGATGATTACACGATTGTCTTGTCACATCAACAAGAATGATAGCAGTCGCCATATATCTTCAGACGTATCCATTTAGGATTAGCCGAGATAGCCATAATTTACGATGCCCCTACAGACATATAGTAGCCGAGTTTCTAAGGAGTTAAAGCATACCATAGCCCTCATTAATAGCTTAGGCACTGACCAACTTCCTGAGTCAAATCTCGGAACAGTCAGTATGGCCCACAACCCAGAGTCTAGAGGATAAGAATACGACCTCTTTGCTATTAGACAGCCCTAGTTCGAATACGAGTATTATATGTACTTAATATATATTTTATTGTATGCTTATGTGATAATACGAGTATGTGATATAGTGATAAATACTCCTTTGAAAATTTTCGTCATAGTACTGTTGCATGCATGTTTCTCATTCTACTACCCCTATCATGCATAGAATGGCTGGAAGACCAAGGAGGAACAGAAATCTGATTGAAGGAGCGCCCGAGGCTGCCGACCCCACGGGAATATTTGAAGCTTTTATCAGACGTCTCGAGAGGGTTAGTAATGCGAATGAAAACCAACGAGACCGCCAGACGGGAGATAAGCTGCTGGAGAGATTCCGTGCGCTCAGACCCGAGCAATTTGCTGGTACCACGGATCCCTGGAAGGCGGAACAATGGTTAAGACAGATGGACCGCATGTTCGAAGCTGTCCAATGCAACGAGATGGACAAGAGGAGGCTGGCTACATTTCAACTAACCGACGCCGCTGCAGATTGGTGGGACTCGGTCATAGCCACTATCGGGAATACCGCTGCTATGGGGATGACGTGGACGGCGTTCAAAGGGAGATTCCTGGAGAAGTACTTCCCGGCTACGGAGAGGCACAGAAGAGAGAAGGAATTTATGGATCTGACACAAGGAACCAAGACGGTGCAAGAGTATACCACACAGTTCGAGAGGCTGTCACGGTTTGCCCCGCACATGGTTGATACTGAGGAGAAGAAGATCCGGAAGTATAACCAAGGGTTGGCACCGCAGATTCGTCGCCTGACTCTCGGCCATCTAGACAAGACGTTTGAAGGACTAGTCGGCCTGGCTACCGATCTGGAAGAAGATGCTCGAGTATATCGCAAACAATTTGAATTCCGACCGCCTCAGAGGGGTAATTTTGGGAATAGACCACCAATGAATCGTACCCAAGGGCAGAAGAGGAACTTTGACGGAAGCAAGAAGGCACAAGCTATTACCTATCCGACTCAACCCCGAGTAGGAGAAGGAAGTAGTGGCGTAAAGTGCTTCAACTGTGGCAACCCTGGACATGTGGCTCGGGACTGCAAGGCACCAAGGCGTGTTGCTCAGCCAGGAATAGTCTGCTTCAACTGTGGTGAACCAGGTCACATCAGCAGGTTCTGCACTGCTCCTAAGCAAGCGACTTATGGGCAACAGGGTCAGACCCGCTTGAATGCTGTTATTCCTGATGCCGCTGGATATGATGGAGCTGTATATGAAGAAGGAGATCATGGAGAAGCTCAACCTGATCAGCAAGCAGTGGAAGGTACATTGACTATATTTAACTCCCATGTTAGAGTATTATTTGATACGGGTGCTGCTCTATCATTCATATCTGTTAATACAATTCGGAGATTGGGTATCTTACCTCATCGCTTAGAGAAAGCTTTGAAGGCTACATCACCAATAGGAGCTGCGGTCAGTTTAGGACATGTGTGCAAGGATTGTCCCTTAAGATTAGGAGACCGAGAAATCCCTGCGAGGTTGATTGTTCTATCGATGAAGGAGTTCGACATAATCCTAGGAATGGATTGGCTGTCTCAGAATCAAGTGAAGTTGGATTGTGCGAGGAAGAGAACTACATTCTCCGACAATGAGAATCAACCCTTTGATTTTCAATGTAACCCTTCGGGAGATATGTTCCTCACAAGATGTTTAGCCAACATCGAAGTCGTCAGTACAGAGGTGACAGCTTCATCTATACCTGTAGTCAAGGACTTCGAAGAAGTATTTCAAGACATTTCTGGATTACCGCCCGAGAGAAGTATAGAGTTCTGTATTGAGCTTATACCGGGTACCGTACCGATTACCAAGGTTCCCTACAGAATGGCCCCCACAGAACTACTAGAATTGAAGGGACAAGTTCAAGAGCTCGAGAACCTAGGTTTTGTACGTCCAAGTACATCGCCTTGGGGAGCACCGGTGTTATTTGTGAAGAAGAAGGACGGGACGCTCAGGCTGTGTATCGACTACAGAGAATTGAATCGAGTGACAATCAAGAACAAGTATCCTTTGCCTCGGATCGACGATTTATTTGATCAACTACAAGGAGCTACGACATTTTCCAAGATAGACCTTAGGTCGGGATATCATCAGTTGAGGGTACGGAAGGAAGACATACCTAAGACTACTTTCAGAACCCGATATGGTCATTATGAATTTCTGGTGATGCCGTTTGGAATGACGAACGCTCCGGCAGTGTTTATGGATTTAATGAACAGAGTGTTCAAGCCTTATTTAGATCAGTTTGTCATCGTCTTTATTGATGATATTTTGATCTATTCTAAGTCAGGAGAAGAACACGAGCAACATCTACGTATTGTGATGCAGACGCTTAAGGACCACCACTTGTATGCCAAGTTCAGTAAGTGTGAGTTCTGGTTGCAAGAAGTAAAATTTTTGGGACACAAGGTGTCATCTCAAGGAATTTCTGTGGATTCGTCCAAGACCGATGCTGTATCCAACTGGGTTAGGCCAAGCAACCCTACAGAAGTTCGGAGTTTTCTTGGACTCGCAGGCTATTACAGAAGATTTGTTGAAGGATTCTCTAAAATAGCCGCACCATTGACTGGATTGACGAAGAAGAATTTGAAATTCGAATGGACAGAGAAGCATGAGCGAGCCTTTCTAGAGTTGAAAGAGAGACTCACTACCGCACCAGTACTAGCAATACCCAAGCCTGATGAGAAGTTCACTATCTTTAGTGACGCATCATATCAAGGACTAGGGTGTGTACTTATGCAAGATGGCAGAGTTATAGCCTATGGATCCAGGCAGCTGAAGCCGAATGAGTTGAACTACCCTATTCATGATTTGGAGTTGGCAGCAGTGGTATTTGCACTCAAGATTTGGAGACACTACCTCTACGGTGAGAAGTTTGATTTGTTCTCCGATCACAAGAGCCTAAAATATTTGTTCACACAGAAAGAGTTGAACATGAGGCAACGCAGATGGATGGAGTTGATCAAAGATTACGACTTCACGTTGGAATACCACCCTGGTAAAGCTAATGTGGTCGCTGATGCTTTGAGTCGGCAAACTCGGGAAACGATCGCCTCCTTAATGGTTAGAGAATGGCGAGCATTGGAGACGCTGGCGGAGTTCGATGTACAGAGTGCTGAAAGAGGAGAAGGACAACTTTTCGGATGTCTTATCCTACAGCCTGTTCTCATTGACCGCATTATTGGAGCTCAGAAAGAAGATGAGAAGTTTCAATCATGGTTCAAGAAGATGTCAGAGAAGGACCCGACAGAATGGAAGGTGGGAATCGATGGAGGGTATCGGTGCAGGAATAGATTGTGCGTGCCCGGTGATGGAGAGTTAAGGAAGGATATCCTGGAAGAAGCACATAAATCAAGGTATACAGTTCACCCGGGAGGAACGAAGATGTATAAAGATTTGAAGAGGAATTTCTGGTGGGAAGGCATGAAGAAGGATGTGGCCGAGTTTGTATCCAAGTGTTTGACGTGTCAGCAAGTCAAGGCCGAACATCAGAGACCGTCAGGATTGTTGCAACCGCTACCTATTCCTGGTTGGAAGTGGGAGCACATTACGATGGATTTTATAGTAGGAGTGCCCCGGTCGCAGCAGAATCATGACGCTATTTGGGTAATTGTGGATCGATTGACGAAGTCAGCTCATTTTATCGCTTATAGTATGACATACCCGGTGGAAAAGATGAGCCGGATGTACATACAACAAGTTGTGCGACTTCACGGTGCACCTGTGACGATTGTGTCAGACCGTGACGCACGTTTTACTTCTGGATTTTGGGAAAGTCTGCAAGAAGCTATGGGAACTTCACTCAAGATGAGTACTGCTTTTCACCCTCAGACAGATGGGCAAACTGAGCGTGTTAATCAGATCATGGAGGATATGCTTAGGGCTTGTGTGATCGATTTTGAAGAATCTTGGGAGACACACTTGCCATTGGTTGAATTTGCCTATAACAATAGTTATCATGCGAGTATCGGTATGGCTCCGTTCGAAGCAATGTACGGACGACCGTGTCGTTCTCCATTGTGTTGGGCAGGAGTTGGTGACACGGAGTTGTTGGGACCGGATTTGGTTAGAGAAACCAACGAGAAGATTTCCTTGGTCAAGGAAAGGATGAGAACCGCTCAAAGCCGGTATAAGAGTTATGCTGATCGACGCCGGAAAGATTTGGAATTCAGTGTTGGAGATCACGTACTTCTTAAGGTTTCACCAACGCGAGGAGTAGTACGCTTTGGTCTCAAGAGAGGAAAGTTAGCCCCACGTTTCATTGGACCGTTTGAGATTTTGGAACGTATCGGGTTAGTAGCTTATCGACTAGCACTACCACCGAAGATGTCTGGGGTTCACAACGTGTTTCACGTGAGTATGTTGAGAAAGTACATACGAGATCCCTCGCACGTGGTTAGTTATGACGACATTGAGACGAGTCATAATGTTTCTTACAAGGAGAGACCTGTGAAGATTCTGGATCAGAGTATCAAGAAGTTAAGGAATAAGGATATCCCGTTGGTGAAGGTTCAGTGGAATCACCATGACGAGAATGAAGCCTCGTGGGAAGTAGAAGCTGATATGAGGAAGAAGTACCCGGAGTTGTTTCATGACTAGTTAGTCTTGATTTCGGGGACGAAATCCTGTTTAAGGGAGGAAGGGTGTAATAACCTGCATTTTCTTGCATTGTCATATTTAAAATTATATATATTTTGTCTGCTTTTATTTTCAATCCTTATGTGAAAAATTTATTTCTTGACTAATCTCATTATTGAAATTACTTTTGGGGTCAAAATGCAATTTTCATAAAAACTGGCAATACCTGTGTTAAATTTCAAATCTGTATTTCAAAACGGTGGAATTATTTCTTTTAAAACTCAAACTGTATTTTTATAAAATCAGAAAACTATTTCTAACATTAAAATGAATTTTCTGTATTTTTGTGATAAACACCGTGTCACGAAAATACTAGTTTAGGTTTAAAACTGTCCGCGCAGTGTTAAACTTCCACAGAATTTTGGGAGTAACTGATTGGACAAATTTCTTTATACCCAATTATTATTGCTAAAGTTTTCCCTTAGGCCTTGTTTGGCAAATGCTTGTAGTATGTGTGTTGTCCTAATGCCATAAGCTTGATTCCCAAACACACCTTGACCCACACCAACTCCACCTACCCTTTCAATTATCAATGGAGCATTATGAATTGCAAGTGTATATTTACACATCATTGCTGCACTTTCTTTGTAATTAGTGGAGATTAATGGAGAATGAGTGGGATGTTAGGCAAATATTTTCTAAGTGGGAGTTTGAGTTTTTATACACCCAACCACACTACACATTCTACACTCCTAACATAGAGAGCTTGAGAGAGTCACATAAAGAGATAATAATTTCAGAATTTGAAGAGCTCAATCCTCCATAGCCAAGCTTGAAATTGGAGATTCTTAATTCTTGTATTTCTTTCTCAACAACTTCTTCAATCTACATCACGGTGAGTATTACTAACTCACTCAAAATGTAACTCATTCCTTATTTACTGATTTAGGTAGTTAATTTTAACAGTAGCAGAATTTTGTTTTCAGATTTTTGTTAGGAAAACGAATGAAATTTAAGGTTCTGCCCGCGTTGTCCCAAGCAAAACTCGATTCTGCACACTTTTCGTCTAATGCAATTTTCTCAGATTTTGCACCGTTTGGGCAGAAAATGAGGATTACAGTAGCAGAAAAAGTATATTAGAAATTCAATCTAATATTTTCTCTTTTAATTTTAACAGTAGCAGAATTTTGTTTTCAGATTTTTGTTAGGAAAACGAATGAAATTTAAGGTTCTGCCCGCGTTGTTCCAAGCAAAACTCGATTCTGCACACTTTTCGTCTAATGCAATTTTCTCAGATTCTGCACCGTTTGGACAGAAAACGAGGATTTCAGTAGCAGTTTTTAGAATACTATTAGTTATGTTTAAAATGATTAAGGCAATGAATTACGAATTTTCAATCCCCGTACGCGTATTATTTCTTTAATTCTGTGAATTCCTTTATGTTTAAAGTTTGATGACATTCATGTGGAGTCAGTTGTACATGCATGGTGAGTGTTGGTAGTGTGTAATAGAGTAATGATAGTGTGGAAAAGAGTAATGATTGTGTGGAAAGAGTATGAGTTTGAGTTGTGGTTGTGGTTGTGGTTGTGATTGTGGTTGTGGTTGTAGTTGAAAATGCGGAAGAGGGTGTCTTTGAAATGCGAAGGTGGCAAATATGGACACTCCCTGACGCCCATGGAAGCGTTAAAGTGTGTGAAGCCGAACTTGGACACTCACTGGCACCCATGGAAGTGCTAAAGTGTGGCCTATGGACACTCCCTGATAACTCGAGTCTGGATACTTGTGAGGGGGTTGCCCCGGTATTTGCATGGCGGTTAGGGTATTCAAAGTGTGAGGCATTGGACACTCCCTGGTACCCCGGACCAAAGTGTGAGGCAAACTGGACACTCCCTGGCGCCCCGTTGCTAAAGTGTGGCTATCTTAGTATTTCAAAGATACCAGGAGTAGGATAGTGGGTTGTTGGGTGTTGTCGAGAGAAAAGAGTCGGATAGATGAGATGATGCATTGTTCTCATACACGGTCACATATGTGTGAAATTATCTTTTAAATAATGTTGTGGTTGTTTTCTAAAACGAGCTCTTTATCATAAATATAAACTTGTGGTATTTAAATGGAAATGGGAAAAAGGTAAATGAGTATGTTTTTACATTCAAAGTATTGTTTTTAATACTCACCAGCTTCTTGAAGCTGACGGCGTTGATGCGTCCTGGACATTCGTGTCCAGGCTTTGCAGGTAATAATCAGGATGAACCGTATGATTATGCTAATTGAGATCAGTTGCTGAGAAGAGATGTTACTTTTATATGTTTTATGTTTATGTGCTTTAAGATATGTTTTGGTTTTGTAATAAGGATGACTGTAATAGACTTTAAGTATTGTTTTATTTTCAAGGCGGTCTGTGCCTTAGTAAACCCCGTACCATAGGATGTAATAAGTTAGAAAAATTTTTATGAGCCCTGATTACCCTACTCTGATTAATGGTTTTATGTTGTTCGACGTTTTGGGACGGAATCGATCCTTCAAACTGTCGCGACCTACGGGTCCATAAAGGAAATTAAACGCTTTCCATATTTATGCTACGTCGGGGCGTGACAATATATTTGCTAGGGCCCGAGAGAGGGGGCAAAGTTTGAACTCTGGTATACGTGTGGCTTGGAGAATCATTTTACCAACTAGGCTAACTGCCATCTGGCTAAGCTGTTGCTCAATGCTTGCCTTCTCTAAATTCCCTCTCCTTTTCCCACCAAAAAAAAAATATATATCCTTCTCCTTTTCGCTTGTTCCAAAAAATAAAAAGCCTATCTACTTTTTTTTTTTGGTTTTTTCTTTCTTTCTCGTCTTTTATCATATAGACCATTAATGTGAATCAATAATAGTTAACTTAAGAACAAACTATATATGTAATCCAATTTTAGATTGACCTCTCTGATAAAAAAAAGGGTTAGTTAGTATTTAGTCCATAGGTAGTACTCCTTATGCTAATAGACCCTTGTGATAACCTAAATTAATAATAGGTCCCTCACCCAATTATCTGACCAAACTACCCCCATAACTCCGATTAGCACGCTCAAAACTGACATGGAGTCAATTCAGTTCAAATCTAAACAAACTCAATTTCTCACCATATCTCTACGAGATTTAGGGCTTTGAATTTAAATACCTGAATTTGTGGTTAACCAAAGTAATCTACTCCTATATTTTCTCCCATCATATACAAAATCAACACCTTTACATGCCTGTTTCTAAATCTGTGGCTTCTTCGTCAACAATTTCTCACCAAAATTTTCAGTGTTTGAATTTGCTTGAAGAACCAATCTGCGATTGTAGTCAGAGATTCATACAATCTTCTTCAATCACACAACAAACAAAGGGGAAAAAAGGTGAGAACTTTGTACTTTGTATCGTGTATAAAATTACAAGTTACTATCCAAATATACATTTTAGATCCTTATGATGATATTCTTCAAGTTAGGGTATCGATCACCTGTTATAGATGCAAAGCGGGGGTATTTGTAAAATACAACCGCGCTAAAAGAAAGAATTGCATTAGTTTTGATCACAACTTCCCGTTTTATCTGCAATTTGAATTACAATGCTAGTTTAGACAATATGATTAATCTATGATAAGTTGTATTGTTTTAGCTACTAATTGTGCAGGTGAATGCTGCTGTATAAAAGACTGAAAGATTTGATAAAGAGGAGATGTTTTGTTTCAAAGAAGGAAGATTGAAGAAGAATTGCAGAGTTCGAGCGATCGACATAGTTCGAGCGATCGAGGTTTCGATCGATCGAAGAAAGTTAAAGCGCTCGAATATTCAAGACTTTCGATCGATCGAGAAAGTTTCGATCGATCGAAAGTGCCTTTTATCAGATTATACGCGCATGCAGCAGTTGCGGGTTTTTAACCCTAGCTCTTAGGTTTACTATATATCTTCGTATTGTATACGTCCAAGGTGGACGCCCAACTTGGTTTTATCAGTTTTAGATAGAGAAGAGAGAGTTTTTTTCCTTGGTTTTTGTAGGTTTCATTGGAGATTTATCATTGTGAACCGGATTTCTTTAGTAAATACAAGTTTGTTTTCATTCCAGGTTCTTGATTTATTGTTTATTTGTTTTCTGCACTTGGTTAATCATAGTATACTTGTTAATACCGTAGTATTTCATGTTATTTAGATTCCAATCTCTTGTTTTACAGTTTTAATGAAAAACTTTCAAACAAACATAGTTTCAATGAACTTTTACGTTAAATACCAATCTGTGGTACTCCAGACAATGTCTGAGTAGTCCTAGGGTTGGGAAATCGCGATGAAATCGTGATTTTAGGCCTCTGCCATGCAGTAATTTTTTTTTCCTGTGTTCGATCGATCGAAAGTATGTCGATCGATCGAGACAGTGACTTAGTCGAGCGATCGAGGAAATATCGATTGATCGAGAGATGAAGATATTCGATCGATCGAAAGCGCGTCGATCGATCGAGGATTCTGATTCTTGAGAACACCCAAAACAGTATTCTAAGACTTTCTGTTTTAAGGATTTGTTATCAAATTGTCCCTAAATGCTCAGTTTGTCAAAACAGTTTTTAAACTTAAGGCCTTAAGGCATTTTCTTTCAATATATTTTGCAAACCACCCTCAATGCTAACACCATTGTAGGTGAGAGTCTTAACTATTGGATTAAACCGTCTTCATGTATTTCAAACTTAATTGTGATGATGTAGTCCCGGTCATGAAAGGGCTATTGATTCTATATCTTTAGAGAAGTACAGAATACTGTAGTAGGTGTACTCCTTTGAGCTTAATTGCAATTGCATGGTAGAAGGTTAGGTCACGGTGGATTCGCGTGATCCCAACACTTTCTTTTATTAAGAAGAACCGTTTCTTTTAGAATCTTGCTTAGTTAGTTAATTGTTAGTTAAGTTAATTTAGTTGTCTTTAATTCTAGTAGTTGTTAACTGTGGAACTTTGTGTTCTACACTTCATTTTAAATATTGATTTTTGTTTTCTCTTTAGAGTCTAATCTAGGTAGTTTAATTCAACACCTTCCCTGTGGGATCGACCTGGACTTAATCCAGTTACTACTTGCACGTCTACCTACACTTGGGTATTGCACACAAGCGCACACAGAAAATATTCGTGTCAATAGACAACTCCAATATTTGGCACTCTTCATCATGCTCTAATACTTTTTTGAACCTAGTATAATATGGTGAGTATGGCATCTATTGCAAGAGATTTGTGATTGTTGTAATTCAAAAAGCTTATTTTACATCTCTTTGTTTTTTAGTTTTTAAGTGTAATTTTAGCACTGAAATTGTACACAAAACATCACACCATTTGATCAATGCTTTTGATTTCTGCAAAATGCTCACCATATTTTCTTATAGAACCTAATAATCATCATTTTGCAATTCAAATCTTAATTGTACTTCACATTCGCATATAATTTTCCAGTGAGAATTTACCACTACACCACATAACAGAATTACACTCATTTCTGTACTAATTATACACATTTGTTGCTGAATTTCACTGTATTTTGTACTTATGACATGCTTTTGTATTCAGCAAAATCATCAAAGCCTAACCAAAAAAAAAGTGGAAACTACCACCAGGGAAAAAAAATCCGTTGCACACTGCTGGGATTTAGGAAGGCAATGAACGAACTGAAGTTACGCCCAGAACACGTCAAAGAGATGCAAAAGACACCATTCTGGCATCTATATGAGGAATTCATATCAAATAGAGTCTCATACCGCAGAAAGTACAACAACGCAACACTGCAAATGATTCAACAATTCAATACTCATAATCAGTCATTCACTTTGGGGACAAAAGAAATGAGAATAAGAGATGAGGACGTGTCTCTAATATTTGGGATAATTAATGGGACTAAAGCAATTGACCTCACATACTCTCAGAGGGTATATTCCAGTTTCGTAACAAGGCGTTTTCCAAATGATCCTGAGATTAAGGTGTCGAAAATAAGCACGGTTATTCGTGAGGCGGCATCTAGAGTGACACGAGCTGACATTAGAGACACAGTTCGATTATTGTGCCTGCTTTTGTGTACTAAGATATTATTCGCCACATGGGGGGGGGGGGGGGGACAGAGTAAAGTGGGGGATCATTCATTACATACAAGACATTGAATCGATGCGTGATTACAATTGGTGTGAAGCTATACTACATAAATTTTTGCTTCTATAAGCAGAGCAAACAATGAGGCATCAAATCTTTCTAGGTGCACAACACTGCTGCAGGTATGTATGAGAAATTGTTCTAAATACAATACCATTATATACTATTTTAATCATAAATTCACAGAATACAATGACATGTTACAGATATGGCTATGCGAGCCTTTGAAGGATTTAGCAGACAAATACGAATCTAATGAAAAGCCGAGATGTCCAAAGCCAGACTATAGCTCTATACCACGTTTCATCAAATGTGACTTGGTAAAGCTACATAGGAAGCTACGAATAAAGGAACTTGTAGACCTACAGGACAACAAGGTAAAAGTGAATTGTCACAATCCAATAAAAAAATAATTACAATATTCAACCCCTTTAAAAAATTTCACATTATAATATGCATTTAAATTCAACACTACTAAATATTTATTAACAAACAGGTTATTTCAGAGGATATTAGTGAGACATTGTCCGAGACAATCATATACCAACCATACATAGAGAGGCTGCAAGATCCAATAAATGTTGTACCACCTTTCCAAAATTTCCCACCAAATAATGTACATAATGCTCATATCTTGGATGAGAAAAGCACAGAAAGTGAATCTGAGGACAACAACAATTGCAACGTTGCGGCAGACAGTGAGGACACAATGTCAGATAAGGAGAATGAGTACGGTGGTAGTGATGACAAATAGGTGGAAGAAGAAACAACAATCCATACACCAAGGTGGTGTCCAACCTCAGAAAAAGAAAAAAAAGAAATACATGATGTGTCTTCCACATATGTAGTTGTAGATTCGACATCAATTGATAAATCAAGGACACCTGTCCATACAACTAAGCTGCCACAGGAGATCATAAATGTCGATTCACAGTCCAAAAACAAGAACATCTCAGGGGATACTACAACCACACATGAGGGTATGCAGCATTCAACTAAGGAAATCCTTGATAACATGTAGAAGAAGCACCTATTCTATAGTCCAGACATTACCACTTCAAGTGATCAACATGGCACAAAGATAATAACTGAAAATGTTGCGAAGTGTCTCTCGTTCGATGAAGAGGTCTGCATGACACCCAAAGATGTCAATAATGCTACAGTGTCGTTTTATGACTCACCTCCTAGTGACGGGACATGACGTTCTTTCTTTGAAGAAAAGCAAGTAGATGACAGTAATCCCAGGACAATCATTAAGAAACTGGTGCGTGACAACACCTTCTTTTCGGAAGTTGCTACAAGTCTTGAAAAAGAAGTCATAAGACTCAAGGATGAGTTGGAGGAGAAAAAGAAAAACTATAACAACCTATTTGTTTATTTACAGGGCAAAGCCAGCTTGGACAAGCAAGAGCCATCAATTTACAATGATCAAACTACTGTGCAAATCAACTTGCTGAAGGAAGAAATTGAGATGATTAAAAAAAGGGAGGATGGATCTGTCTATGATTTTAACTCAAGACTAGAAGATAAGGATAAAGAAATCAACAAATTAAGGATTGATTTGGAGATTGAGAGGTCCTTGGTAAAAGAACTACGCAGAAGAATCGATGCTTTCAAGCAGCATGTATTCAATGTCATACTTCAACAATATATCACCATTATGTGTTGTTATAATATGGAATCCTAATGCACATAACTTATTGCATAGCTTGACATATATAATGTATGTACAATATACAAGCTATCATAGGTTAAACGTATAAACTTATCACAGAACTTGTTATAGGTTGGGGATGAACACTGTCTGCATTCTGCTACTTAGATATATGCTTGGTGGCTTTACCAACAAAAAAGAGAAAACCGTAAGTCCAATCTGAATAATTAGTACCAAAATTTTCATATCAATTATAATATCACTATATTTATATTTCACACTCCAATATTTTGCTAAAGGTTGAACAACAACCAATAAGTACATATGGCTCTCCCAAGCTCATTAAAACTCCCTCGACAAGACGACGGAGGGCTATAAAACGGAAAGGAAATCATTGGCGGACTAACACGTTAGTTAGAAAACTACGGATGAGAAGGAGGAAGGCAGCACAAAAATCACATATGTCTACCCTGATTAGAGGAGGAAAAAGAAAGCAAAAAATAACTCAAGAAGTGGAAGAGGCTCAACAAATGAATGACCAAAATGGGCCACAAACAAAATCTGGTAAAGTTGATGAACCAATCAATGTCGATGACATTGATTTTGACAAGTTCAAGGACTTCAAAGCATTGAAGTCATTGTAGGAGAAGTCTGCAGTATACAAACTCCTGTCAAAGGAGGACAAAATACTACTCAATGATATCCTAGAAGCAGATTCAACTCTAGGTATGTCGATTAAGATCCCCATTAACTATATATACCTCAATTACTAAACAATATGATACTAATACATGTCATGTTATCACAGCACTGCAGTGTACACCAGATATGATGATCTTGACAATGTCAACTTGCGGATATTTGTTCATTGTTACTAATGAAAGAAATCTCAAGTAATGTAAGTGCAAAGTAAAGAAAATCCAGTACGAATACAATGAAAAATTCACCATTCTCTACTTATCCACATAAACTAATACATTTTAACACAATTACCATGGTTGCTTTCAATCCAACATTTGATCAACTAACATTAACACAATTACCATGGTTGTTTTCAATCCAACATAGCTAATTATCCATGTCCTCCCTTCATCCAACGCAACTTGTAGCCAACGATGCATGTACGGACATAAAACATCATTCCAGCTAGTGCATTTACTTCGCATTTTCGCCATGTCCTTCATCGTTTTAATACGTATGCTATCTATCATGCTGGTTATTGGCATATGGCGTGCCTCTTCTATCATTTTGTTCCAAGACTCAGCTAAACTAGAAGACATCTCCCCATACCTCTCTGTCCTCTAAAGAACGCATTACACCAATTTTGCACAGGAATACCACTTAGGAAGTCATTCACCCTCTGCCATCCCTCTTTCAACAACAAATCCATCCTTTCAACATATGTATCAAAATTAGGTGTACAAGTGCATTCAAATATCAAGTAAACAATCCGACTATGCAACCTCGAGTTAATTCCTATAAGCTTGTCCCTTAAATTATATTTCATGTGAAACAAACAAAATCCATGGAAATGGTTTGGGAAAACAACAATAATTCCATCAATGATACTTGGGTGCCTATCTGAAATAAACGTGATCTTCCTAAAAGGGTCCACAATCAAGCTTAATTCCTTTAAAAACCACTGTCAATTTTCCTTATCCTCTGCCCCAACAACATCAAATGCAAGGCTGAATACCTCTGAAATAAAACACAGTAGAAACATTTACAAATACAAAACATAAACAACTATACATTAGCAACCCAAATTAGAAATATTCACTAACATAATCTAAATGTAGCTACACCAATTGCATATGAAAAATGTGAACACAATTTACAAAAAACAATACTTCACCCAATAAAAATATAGGTTAATATTAAAAACCAAATCGAAACAACATACTTCACACTACTTCAGTATATTGATTGTAAAATGAGTCACAATCTATAATTGGTGTGATTTTTCTGGCTAATTCACGTTATTCTCACTCTACCTGCTAACAACCCGAGTGAGAAATTTCTCACTAACGTAATCAACTGTGACTAAACCAATTGCATATCAAGCATGTGATAAAAACACTAATGAACCCAATAAAAATATAAGTTAATATTAAAACCAACAAAAAAAACATATTTCTCATTACATCAAAATATGATTGTAAAATATCTAACAAGATAATTGGTGTGAAATTTCTCACTAATTCAGGTTACTTTCTCGTACTGTTTAACAACCCGAGTAGGAAATTTCTCACTAAAAATGATTCCCACGATTGATAATTAGTGTGAAATATTCTCAATAATTCAATATACTCTAACTCATACATGTTTGGTTAAACAAAATTCACAATAAAATGCAACTTCCAAATACATATTAACTATAAAATACAACTTGTACGTGCATATATATATATATATCTCATAAAACTTCTTCAGCATGACATAAGATAAGAACATCAAATACACAATCAAAAAGCCGAATTCCAAACCTTGGTTAGCAGCTTTGCAAGTGGCACCCAACAACACACCTCTATGATGCCCCTTAAAAAACGTTCCATCCAAAAAAACCATGGGTCTCAAATAATTGAAACCGTTAGCGCATGGAGCAAACGAAACAAAGAACCGCTTAAATCTTATATTTGACTGATCAACGTCCAATACAATGTGACTTCCGGGATTAACCCTTTTTGTCTCCTCAAAATACCATCTAAGGCTATCAAACGATGAAGAATGATCCCCCAAAATACTCTTCCTCGCATTTTCAACACCAAACCACGCATAGTGATAATTTATATCAAGACCATATCTATCTTTTATATCACCAATCACGTTCACCAGCTGAAAAAAGGGTTCACGTCAAATTTTTTCCTCAATCAAATCACCCACGGGTTTCGATGTCACATGCGAATGTTTAGATTTACGAATAACTGATCCACATGTATGCAACTTCTCATACGTACGTATGTAAAAAAAAACCATTCCTCGTCTCCTTCGAAGCATGAATACACCATTTGCAACCCTTCTCTTCATGGAATTTGCAAACAGCCGTTACTCGTTGTTTGTCATTCTACAAGTACCTAAACTGAAATCCAATTTCAATTAAGAACTTACACATCGCTTAACGCAACTCCACCACACCTCCCTCAAATTTTTGTCCAACATCCTAAATGCATGAACTCCAAGATGAACCCATCAACAAATTTTTACGATGCACATAACAGTTTGGCTGAACACCCACCTTGTCAACCACTTGTAAAGCCTGACATTCCATAACATCCACATCGTCCTCCGCATCAGACAAGTCATTACGCGTTTCCATGATTGTCACTTCAACATCCACCCGAAACACACTCATTTGCTTACACAATATAATCATCTTATCTATGTCACCATCATTGCCTATCATACATTTACTATATCCAGCGATTCTATATGTTAGTGTCATATCATATTGTTTGATGATAGGCCACCTCCTAGTTATAAGCCTAATGAGATCATAAAACCCATTAACCCCCATCATAGAAACCGTTGAAACTTCACATCCGAACGAACATAAGAGCATAATCTCTGATTCCATGATAAAAAAAAGCGATGATATAATGTCAACAACCACAATTTTATGCAAATGAATTACCAAAAATGGTAATAACTTCTCACCTTTCAACCCAAAATAGAGTAAATGAATCACAGGACACAATCGAATGAATACCATGATTTAAATGACAAATATGCAATAATCAGGATCTAATATACAAACTCATAGTCCAACCTCCAATACACCTTTGATTTTTTTAAAACCCATGGAATTTGACCACTTCCTAATCACCTTAATTGCAGGAAACGTAACTCCACAATCCCTCAAAACTAGCAACTAATTAAACCAGTATTGTTATGCGCCTAGATTTCAGCAGCAATAATCATATCTAATTTATGAATATTTTCAAATTTACTCTTATAATAAACAACAAAGGGCATTTACGTCTATAAATCCAAAAAACCTAATTGGGGAAGGATTAATTCATGTTTTATCCTGTATAAACGGACCAATTTCAGTTGTCACATTCAAATTGGATTTAATTGGTTTTGTCCTCAAAATGGAGGACCAATTCTTATAATTCTATAAAAAAAAAAGGGACAATTAGAGATATATCCTTTATCAACTAAAAATTTAATAAAAAGTACCTTAAATATCTACATTTAATAAAAAGTCCTTTATCTTTGACAAAAGGACAAAAGTGACATGCACCCAAACGTTTCTCACATTTTCCACACTCTCCAACTATTCACCCGCCAATGCTTCTTGTAGCTGCTCGTACGGTAAGAGTACAATACTGTATGATATCCCAAATTCCAAAATATTTAACAGCTTTAAACCTCCATAACTTTTGACCTATAACTCCATTTTTCTCAAATTTTATACCGTTGGAATCGTGTCGACGATAGCTACAAAACTAGTACCATTGTTGATATGTTTTGAGAAAAAAAATCAATATTTTACATGCCTTGTGTGAAATTTTCACAAAACTATTTTCAACAATTTTGACAAAGTTATTTTGTGAAATTATCAAATTTCAAAAACTTTGTTTTTTTTTTTTTTCAAATTTCACATAACTTTTTTTGTGAAAATAATTTTGTGAAATTTCACAAATTTGTGAAATTATCAAATTTCAAAATTTTTTTTTCCTAAATTTCTTCAAATCAAAATAGAGTTTTGTGAAATTTTACAAGACTACTTTTGTGAAATTTCACAAAACTCTACTTTTTTTTCAAAATTTTTTCAAATTAAAAAAAAAAAAAAATTTGCTCAATACATATCAACAATGGTACTAGTTTTGTAGCTCTCGTTGACACGATTCCAGTGGTATAGTTTGTGAAAAATGGAGTTGTAGATCAAACGATATGGAGGGTTAAAGTTTTAAAATATTTTTTGAAATAAGAAATGCTACTGTACAACCACTCACACGATTTGAGTGGCTGGATTTTTTGGGGCTCTGCTTAGCCATGCGCGTGGGGCACGCATGGGCCTTCATCACCAAAATTGGTGAGAGGAACTTTTGATTAATGCATAGAAAAAGTGGCTCCTTTGAACTTTTTCTTGCTTTAATTAAGGATTTGGGGGCTAATTTACCGAAAAAAATATTTCCATTAGTACCAGTCTGAGTGTATTTGTAATTCTACCGACCCTTCCTTTTTACTACTTTAGTTACTAAAAAAAATGATATCACCTTGACTAATGTACTATGAGCCTGTTTGGCACAGAATAGTTTTGCGATTGCTTTTATGATAATAGATTATGGCTATAATAGATTGTGGTAGTTTTGGTGTTTAGGTAAAGTATTGTAAAAGTGGTTATGATGATATAATAGATTATGTAAGTGTTTGGTTATATAAATCTAATCTAATCTAATATAAATATATGAAAGCAGAAGCTTCTACGATGCCACGTGGCGGCTTCTTAGAATTTTAATTATTTTACCCATTTTCTTTTTCTTTTCTTTTTTCACACCCATACAATATTCTCACTCCCTATCGCTCTTACAGAAATCCCATTTTCTTTTATGGGATTTCAATCTTACTGAATTAACTGTCTTGCTAATTCCTCCTTAACTTCTCTCACTAATTATTAGATGAAAATCCCACTATTTTCACATACGCGCACACACACACACACACACACACACACACACACACACACACACTCTCTCTCTCTCTCTCTCTCACACACACACACACACACACACACACACACACACACACACACACACAAACACACACTCTAATTTCACTCTTGGTTGAAAATTTAACATAGCAATAATGTTAATCACAATCTTTTCCCAATATGCACAATCACATCATCTCTCTCAATTTCCTTGGATTGGGTTCTTATTTATTCCAATTCGGAATAGTATTGAACTCATAAACTGCCAAGTCTTTATAAAAAAAAAAATTGCTAAGCAATTCATTCCCCTGTCTTGGACTTTCCATTGTTTTTTTTATTGTATTTTGAATGAGTCTAATTAATCATTAATTGGCACATAATGAAAAGAAAAAAAAATGGAATTAAAATCACATGGGACCTCCAATGAATGCTAAAATATTCATGGAAGTTATATATAGATTGTTATACTGGTTGGTGTATATATATATGGTCAATGTAAGAGCTAACTCAATCCAAGATTTTAATTTGTTATACCTTTCGGTTCTAAATTAACAATCATAAATATCGTAAAAATTATAAAAACTCAGTTAATTTCACTGTGCTGCCCTTTTCTTTAATTTGTTAATTTGTTATGTAGCAAAAAAAAAGTGGAGTTTTTATGTTTTTTATGATTGTTAATTTAGAAAGGGATGGTGAAATGTCATAAATGCTTTTAAAATTTAGCATGTGCGTCTCACATGAGCAAATTCCATCACATTTCTTGACGGGATGTGATGACAAGGTTGACATTGCAACACGAAAGATAGTTCAGGGGGAACATTGCAACACATACGATAGTTCAGGGGGGATATTTCAACTTTTTGAAGTTCAGGGGGACATTGCAATCCTAAATAGTTCAGGAGGGACATTGCAACTTTTTAAAGTTCGGGGTGTGAATTGCAAAAGCATGTATAGTTTGAGGGGACAAAATGCTTTTTACCCAAAAAAAAAATTTTCCTTTTATAAAAATTGAATAGTAGTAATTAATGCTTGATGATGTCAATTTTGGTGAATGTTTTCTTGTTTTGTTTTGTTTTGTTTTGTGTTTTTTTTTTTTTTTTCCATCAATTGTGTAAGTGGTCTTTTCTCATTCCTAATATGCTTTATTAACATTGAGCATTAAGTTGAGCTACACATATGAATAGAATCCAAAATTAGTATGTATAGTAGTGTAATTTTATTAGATACCTACCTTACCTATGCCCCTGCAGCGTGATCAGGACAAGCCATGTGATCCTTAACAGTTTATTTTTTTTCCCATGTTTTTGGACATTTTTTGTTTATGGACTAACATTTTGCACAAGACACTCTTAAGATTATATGGTTGTATTAAATTGGGACCACATTATTGGCTACCACTCACCAGTTTAACATGCTAGCTTGATCAGTGAAACAATGCAATTTTGGAAAAGCCCGAACTCGGGCCCCAAGCCCATGGCAATTGGTGGGCTGAGTTTGAGAGTGGGGGTTGTGCTTTAGAACGGGCCGAGCTTGGGCATGTGCCCAGCTTGGGCAACCTTAAGTCCGACTCACTAAGCCCAATTGACAGGCCTACCACTATGATGACAAGGCGTAATTGTTCAAAAAATGCAAGGGTACTCTCGTCATTTGATATCATGTGGTGGTGCTAAGTGCTGACAATTCATTTTTGACAACAAATTCTCAAAGATTTGTGCAGATAGCAAAAAAACAAAAAAAAAAAAACCCGTGGATATCAATACGTTGGCGATTGGCCATGTCACTCCCAAACATGCACAATTTGCTTGAGACCCTTAAAAGCTATCATGAAGCTGTTGTAATGCCATGCCAAACAGCCTCTATGTTCTATTATAATCATACCGGACAACAAGACGATTGAACTGGTAGGCGAACTGGTTGAATTGGTGAATTATAATTAGAATATAATTTTCTTTAAATATACGAATATTATATATATATATATAAATATATTTTGCATAAAACCTTATATTACATTAACAAAATTTAGCAAATTCATGGCAGTTTAGTGATATTAATAACTTGTACAGTTGTACTCCATCAAACAGTGGATATATTTCATAGTCTTTTTAACATAAATCCTTTGAGTACACTGTTGGACAAGCAATATAAATTAACTGATTTAAAAACCCAATTCAGTCAAAATTTATCCAATTTAATTGGTTCACAAGTTTGATAGCAGTGAGCACAAGTGATCCAATTACAAAATAAGCTCAACCGGTCGAACCGACCAACTCGGTTTAATTTGATTTTGATGACCATGATTGTATTGTCTGTTGATGGCACTACGTTTTGGTGAGATAAAATCATGAATTGGGTCTTAGGTTTTCTTTTGGGGGTTAAAAAGCGAGATTTAGGTGAAAGATAAAAGTGGGAAAAATTCTATAATACAACCATAGTGGTTCAACTGTATCATATAATCAAGTGGTTTTTTATCCTGAAATGTTGTAGCTACTAGTTAGGTCTCAAAGTGGTGTGTAGACTGTGTAGTGTTGAAACTTTGAAATTCACTTTGTTTTTAGAATCAAAGTGATTTTCAAAGTTATAACTTGATTGGACCAACATACAATTCTTTGGCACTAAAGTTGGGTTGTATGATACATCCACTACTACTATTATTGTATCATAGACGTCCCAAATAGGGTGTTTACAGTTGGTTTCTTAGTGGTTTAAAATTGACTTTTCGGGTTCAATAGACCGGTTTAGACGATACGGATCAGTTTGTAGATCGGTTTTTGTTTGTGTATTTCCCTTAATAAACCGACCAAATGGTTTTTCATAACACATGAATGAAAAAAGAAAACAATACATGTACAACTTATTCTTACAAATTCATTTATTTACAACCATCTCTATCTGTCAGCAAAGTTGCATTGTGGGTTTAGGATAAATTTCAATCGATTCCAGTGCCACTTAAAAGAGAGATAAAGATGATTGTAAATGAGTTATAAGTAGAGGTGTAAGCAAACCGATCCAACTAATTGGTTTTAAAAAAATCTAGGCAGTGTGAAAAACGAACCGATCCTGAATAAAACTGATCGATTTGCCTAAAAATTGAACCGAACTGAACTGTTTTTATCCCTAATTATAAGAAAGAGATGTGCCCTATCATTACACAAAGAAAAATAGGGAAAAAAAGGAAAATGCTAGACCCACACAGTAAATCACACACAACTTTAAATGTTTGTACTTTGTGTTGTTTTAATTTTTTAACACTTTTTTGTGCCGCATTTATATAACACATAGTACATACATTTAAAGCTATGTGTAAAAAAATGTGTGGTCTAGTAGGCTAGGAAAAAAAATGAGACTTAACCGCGGTTAAGGTTGGTTTGGGTTTGAGAGTTGAATTTTTAACGGCATAGGCATCATTGCTCTTGCTGGTTACGCGTACTTCATTGACAGGTTTTGTTTAATGCGATTTATTGGCTCCTAAGCATTTTCATTTTACCTCTCTCTCTCTCTCTCTCCTTTCACTTTTTTGCTGTTTCTTTGCGCCGGGAAGGACCGATTACAATCTCTTCTACTATCGCACAGAGCCGATCCACTCGCTGGTATGTATCTTCTCTCTCTCTCTCTCTCTCTCTCTCTCTCTCTCCACTCACACACACACACACACACACACGGTGTTCGCCTTGTTTGTTCATTTATTTTTCTTCAATGGAAATTGGAGTTTAGGGTTTAGTACTCGAATAGCTTGTACTCATTTGAACCCGAAATTCAACAATCGGAGTTTAAACTCAACAAGACCTTCCTTTTTTCTTCAATGTTTGCATTATAGTACTATATCAGGCAGGTTATTCACTCTCTCTCTCTCTCTCTCTCTCACACACACACACACACACACACACATACTTCAAGTTATCTGTTCTATTTTGTTGAAATTGTTTGCTTCAGTATTTTGTTTCTTGCTGGATGTAGTTCTCACAGTGTGTTGTGTTTGTCGAATATAAGTCTCATATATATACTTACACATGTATGTATATATTTATTCATATGCTTGTGTAAAAGATGATATGAAAAAATAAAATAAAAATAGGTGGTTGCTTTTCTAGGCAAGCACATTGGTCTATCTCTTGCATTCTAGCGCTTTAAGCGTCTTTTGGGCTCTTGATCATAGAAGTGATTACATTATCCTGGTGCTTGTAATTTATATTGCAGTATGTTGCTTACGATCCCATATGTTTGCAAGGTAGATGATTCATGTCAGACTCCTTCATCAAGCGTGACAGATTAATTGCTTAAAAGCTTTTTAAGTTTGAAATGCACAATAGGATCATCTGTTGAACTAGTGCATAGATATGTAGGACAATCATAATAGTAAAATGCACTCGGAATTTTAACTTAAAGTGAAAAATCTAGTTACTCCCGATATGTGGTCAGCACATGATCTTGCTTCTCCTGTGAGCTTTGTGAAGCTATGTCATTGGTTAAGCCCAAGGTACTCTTGTCTTAGCACTCAGCATTAAATCACATTATTTTGGCCATATGCTTGTCATCTTGGTTCCGTCTACTCTATTTGCGAAACTCTTGTACTTTAGACTAAGTTTCTAATTCAGATATTAAACTGTAAAGTTTTTTATTTTTTATTCTGTCATTGATGGGTACAAGGTGAGAATATTATCCGTGTTCATGGGAAAAAGTAAGCTATAAGTTTATCATTGATGCTTAGTATAACCAAAACAAATGAAACCATGAAATCATTGAAATCTAACTTTGGCCCTAGACAAATGAACCAAAATCAAATGAATCATTTTGCTAAATTGGATGAAATTAAGGAAAGATCGGGAAGGAGTTTATATAAGCTGTGTAATTGTCCGTGCATTGCTTGCTAGGGTTTGAGAAACAGAGTGACCTTTGTTCTCACTTCTTTTGTTTTAAAAATTTGTGCCCACTTTGAGGGAAATTCGTCTATATATTGTGAACCAAAGGCCCTCTTCGTAGCCCGTAGGAAGATTTAAGAACCTAATTCTTTATGCTGTAGCAATGGACTTTGGAACGAGGGATTCTAAATCTATATAATAGCTGCTGGTTTTTGTTAGATTAAGTTTATCTGATTGTTTTGGTTCCCTGCCCACGAGCGCATATTTTGAATGTTCAAATCACATTTTTATTTATCAAATGTTGAATTTTGTAATGATTACTAGATTCTTACACAGCAGAAGATGCTCTCAAGTTTGAAAAATTCATGCTGCAGTGCATATTTGACTAAAATGTTATCTTGAGTATGATAAACCTGATGAAATGCAAATATATTGAGGATTTTCAGAAACCAAATAACCTGATGAAACTATTGAAGCAAGTGCATACAAGTGAAACTATTGAACCAAATAGCAAAGTTTAACATAGTCCATCCCTTCAATGAAACTATTGAAAGATTAGTCTGTGCGGGTGTTCATACATATTAAAGCAAGTGTTTACAAGTGATATATATATATGTATATATATTTCTATCTAGGGAAATCTGACTGAGTGTTTTCTTAGTTGCCTAAAGAGAGATGCAGAACCAAGAGGGAAGCATAGCTGATGGAGAAAAAGATTCGTCCCTCTATGAATACGAAGTTGATGATTGGGCATATTTCAAGGATGATGATATCATGCAACAGCAATCTGCAATCCAGGCTGGAGAAGCTGAGAAAGTTCCTTTCATAGGTGACAAGGCAAGAGTCATTCATTAAATTTTATAGCTCAAGCATTTTTCTGTATTAGCTTTTTTTGACAATAGTTGATTCTATACTTTTTGAATGGATACATTCATTGATTAATTCTTTTTAAACCCTCCTTGCATTTTTCTTTTTTTTTTTTTTCCTTTTTTATTTTTATTTTTCTGAATTTCATGGTCTGTTGATATCTTGGTTAGTTGTACATTCCAATATCATTAATTCTACCATATATATTACTTTCGAGTTACTAGCGTTTATCCTGAAAATGGTAAGAAAGTTTTATATTTCTGCTTCAAAAACGTGTAAGGCATCAAGTTTTAGTAGGTTAGATGCTGAGGAAGCTATGATTTCGCGTTAATATTTTAAGCTTTGGATCTCAAGTTTGAGGATGTATGTTTGAAGGGCAACCAAGCTGTGCAAACCAAGTTGGAGGTTATATATGTAACTAGTTTACCTCTTCCACAGCCCCAAATAGCAGGGCTACTCTTCTTCAGGATATTTTGTCTCGAAAGAGTTGGTAATCTATTTCCTTGGATGAATTATTGTTACCCTCCAGCTTTCGTTGGTCGATACTGGTGACAAATTGGTGTACCTGAGTGATAATTTTCAGCTTCTGCTCTGTTTGTGGAGAAGATGAAATGGAAACCATGAAATCACCAATTAGCAGTAGCACACTTGCACTTAGTTTGTGAGATGTCAATGGTCTTTCTCTCTCTCCATAATTGTAGCGCAAAAAGGTATCATAATGGGATCAAAAAATTGTCTGACACCAACTCAATAAAGCACTGATTTCATTATAAGGCATGCATTGGTAAAACAATTGATTGATTGTCTTAAAACTTTTATCCTGAATATTGTTTGTTTGGTTTCATACCCCCTATACTTCTATCTACACTGTAAAAAAAACCTAGCATTTTTATGACTTGTCAACATGTTTACAACATTTAAGTCTGTTTCAGGAGTAGCTTTCTCTATCCAAGTGCGTTGGTTTTTTTTAGAAGGTTCTTTTTCCACATATTACTCTACTATAATTTTGAATTGATTTTAGTGACCATTCACTTATTAAATATTTGGAGAACTAAGAATCTTGAAGATAATTGAACTGCAGGAACCTCTCTCTTCGCTAGCAGCTGAATATCAGTCGGGAAGTGCTATTTTGCTGGAGAAGATAAAGGTCTCTTATCATATTTGTTTTGTTGGCCTCATTGCGATTTCTTAATCTTGACCTTTTTTTTTGGGAACCTTACATATCTGCAGGTACTTGGTGATCAATATGCTGCAATCAGGCGAGCACGAGGAGATGGGAATTGCTTCTTTCGAAGCTTCATGTTCTCGTACTTGGTATTTCTTGATGATTACTTACTAAATCTTAAGATTTCTATGCTTGTGCTGCTTGTGTGAGCGAAGGTTGGTTGTTTTTTAGTAACTAAGGAATGTGGTTGCCCAAATAGGAGCATATTCTGGAATCACAAGACCGAGAAGAAGTTGATCGCATCACAGCTAATGTGGAAATATGCAGAAAGACACTTCAGACTCTGGGTTATGCAGACTTTACCTTTGAAGATTTTTTCTCGGTAAACTTAGAGTTTTCAGTACAGTCGTCCACAATTAGGTCTATAGTAGCACTGTAGCAGGAACATTATACGACATTCTGTTGCTTTAGGTAAAACATTTTCTATTTCCTATGACCACATGGTAACAGTGGCCCTATGAAGCACGGACATGTATACGTCGACACGGGCACGACATGATACCGGCACGCCGACACGGCAAATCCTAAAAAACGAAGACACGATACGTCGGGGATACGTTTATTTTCTTTAATAATTTTTTTAATTTTAATGTTATGGAAACTCATATGTATTCTAAAAAGCAATACAATAAACACATTAAGAAATTTAAGATTACATAATCCAAAGAACTAAAAGTCAAAATATCCGAAACAAATACAAATTTAAGATTAGTCTTGCAAATTAAACCACATAAGTCAAAAAACAAAAACACATTTGACATTAGCTTTTCCATCTAAACTACTTCCTCATCATCATCTCCATCCAGATTCCACAAATAATCCGGCCTCCAAGTCCGGCTTATCAAGTGAGAGGTCCGCAATTTCAAGTATCCCGACACCATCAAGGGAGTCAAAGGCATCACCACCTACATTCCACATCTTGTTCTCTCGTTCAAGGTAGTCTGAACTTCTCCTAGATAGAAGTCGAAGATTGTTATGAACAAATACCAAATTTATAAAGGAATGAGTGCTCCAATTCCTTTCAGAACAAGAAGATGAGCAAGGTTGTCCAAGTAACTTCAAGGCTAGACGTTGAAGGGTAGGTGCATCATCTGCATGCACAACCCACCATAACTTTGGCTCCATGATCCCTCTATCATTCATTGAATCACGGTCCGCAAACCCATCCATTTCATTTGCAAATTTGTTGAATTCAACGTTCGCCAACCGACGTTCCTCCGCATTTGGAAAGAATCTTTGTATGCATTACTTTCTCTCTGTTGCAAACTCTGGATCATTATGTGAAGCAACACGATTTGGAGCACCTTCAAGCCATTCGCGACTATAGTATCCATTAAAGTAACATTATTCCATGATTCTTATAAATTTAAAAGAGTAACTAAAAAATCTTAACTAAAAAATCTTAAAACATAAAATTTAGTTTCTTACTTAGGATTCAAAGAATGCGCCTTGCAATGAAGGGGTGTGTTGCTCTTGGTCCACCTATCAATCAAAATGTTGTAGACAACATCATAGAAGGTTGAATCTTCATGTACCTGCTTCTTCTCTTATCTATAAATAGCATGCTTAATTTTCTCAATCATAGAATCCTAATTATCATACATAAGGTGAAGGCAAGGTTTATCGGTGTCTGCAACTCTCAACATCTCATAGATGGGATCAGTGAATGAGATAATGTAGTTAATTTTATCCCACCATACATTATTAAGGTTTTTTTCTTTCACAAATTGTGCCTTCCCCACATCATCCTCTCTATACAATAACCATTGCTCACTAATGACCATGATTTGGAGGCCTTTTTTATTAAGCTTAAATCTTTTAAGCATTACAATTACCGAGGCAAAGCGAGTATACGCAATTGCAAGCCTTCAACTTCACATGCTTGTTAAAAATTGAAAGTCTCATTGAACGGTTCATGATGAAATTTCTTATCATTTTAGCATCCCCATATTTCGCCGGAGAGAGAGATCAAAGAAGAGGAGTGAGAACTGAGAAGCCTTCGCAGCCTCTGGTCGCGACTGTTAGAGTGAGAGAGAGAGCCCTTGATTTTGAGATTTTCAGTTGGAAAAAGCCCTAAAGATAGAAACGATGTCTTTTTTTATTATTTTTATTATTTTTTATTTTATGTTTATATATAAGAAAAATAAATTTTAAATAAGTGGGTTTTCGATAAAAAAGAAGAAGTGGGTTTTAGTCCGACGTGCCCCTTTGCGTGTCGCGTACGTGTCCATGCCATGTCCTTAACGTGTCAGGGGGTCAAAATTTGTATAAACAAACTTGGACACAATTTAAGAGTGTCGGACACGTATCCGCGTCGGGCGCGTCAGCACGACATGATTTTTGGAGTGTCGGTGCTTCGCTTAATGATATATACTGTGTAGTTCTTTTGCAAAAAACACTACAGAAGTTGTCGACATGAGGGATCATCTCTTCCTTGTTTGGCATTTTCTATTTTTGATTCCTTCTTTTAATTTCTTTTCTGAGGATACCCTCCCACTCTTTTCTCTGTTTAGTAATAACTACATAAGGTTGAATTTGAATGTTCTTTTTTGAAGAAGAGATGGTGGACATATTTACTAGTACGTTTGCTGATTCTGTTTATTAAGCTTTTTTTTGTTTTTTGTTTTTTTTGTTTTTTTTTTTTGGGTTAATACATACATTTTATTGACTTTATGCTTTTTCTGATACTTCTTGTTTCTGATGCTTTTACACCTCCCATCGGGAATTCTAAAATCTGTGAAAAATTCAGTTATTCCTTGAGCAGCTGGAGAGTGTTCTTCAAGGAAATTTCCCTTCCATGAGGTTTGTGACTCAATTATTCGTTTTATAATTAGAACCATGTTATGTAATATAGATCAGTTGGTTTTATTTACTTGAATTTTTGTTTCAGCCATGATGAGCTCTTACAGAGGAGTCGTGATCAGTCAATATCTGACTATGGTGAGTGACTTTCGACATATTAATAGGATTAAAAAAGGAAGATATCAGAATGTTCAGACACATTAAGGTCTCGTTATTATGTCTTGTATGCCCTAACGAGGCTTTTCGTCAGTTGTAATGTTCTTCAGATTTGTTACTTCTGGTGAAATACAAAAACGCTCAGAGTTTTTTGAACCATTTATAGTGGGATTATCAAAGGCAACAGTAATTCAGGTTTGTTCGCAGCTTGCAAATTTAATTTTTAATACCCATCAAACGTTTCTTGTCTTTTTGTGCATCATCTTCTGCCTTCAGTAGTTGATTAGTTGGTACTTTGATTCTGATGATAGACTATGTGTGCGTTTGATAAAACTGAAAATTAAGTACTGAAAATTAAGTGCTGAATTTTAAGTACTGAAAATTTTAAGCGTTCGATGTTTTATTTCTTAAAACAGTGTTTCAACTATTGAAGTAGAATACATTCAGTGATTATTTTTAGTAGAAATTTTTCACTTAAAGTTTTCAGTGATTTTGGAGCTACTTTTTCAATTAAGTGGTATGTTATCATGCACTGAAAAAGAATAAGTGCTGAATCTTTTCATTTTCAACACTTAATGAGGTTATCAAACACACCCTATATTTGTAATCTATTTCTGTAAGCCCATGTTTCAAAACTGGAAAGAAAAATGTTTTTATGGGAACGAACTACTGTTGTCTGTAGTCTTTCTGGAATAAGGAATTCTTTTGATTATGAGTGACCTTCAATTCTGTTCTGGGCAATGTTGGTAGCAGTCACATCGTCGTGCAGCTGAGAAACTAACTTTTGTTAAATTACCAAAACTTCCCTGCACAATCTCACATCTATACTTTTTGCAAACTGATTATGTTTTGATTCTTTTTGGTTTCAAGATCCATTTAAGTCTCTTGGATCTTCCAAGCATTTGGGTAGTTTTCCATCTCCTCCTCTCATCTCAGTTCTTAATATATATTTTTTGGGTGTTGTAGTTTTGCAAGTCGTCTGTGGAACCAATGGGTGAAGAGAGCGATCACGTGCACATTACCGCCATGTCAGATGCATTGGGTGTGCCAATTCGGGTCGTTTATCTCGATCGCAGCTCGTGTGATAGCGGGGGTGTCAGTGTAAACCATCATGATTTCATCCCTACTAATGCTGACCATCCCGAAGCTACTGCGGGTGGCTCTGAGACTACCAAACCTTCAATTACCTTGCTTTACCGACCAGGCCACTATGACATTCTCTACCCAAAGTGACACTATCTCACCTGCTTAGGTAAGCTGGTGCTACTCTTTATATTTCCTTCTTGATTTGATCAATGAGAATCGCTTGTCGGAGTAGAACTTGGTTCTTAACATGGGTTACCGGTCTGCTTCTTGCTGGTCATAATGTCACACTGGTCTCTATTGGATGCTGTTTGAGTAAATCGAAGAACCACTTCTGTGGTTCATAAAAGAACTGGTTCTAAAGTATTAGGTGTGTCATGTGTAGCTGCTTTGTGTGACGTCACGTCATGTAGGGTCCGTGTCTGACTTAACTAGTTCTGTATTAAACCAAAGCAATACTGGTTTTATTGAGAAAAATAGATAAAAGTGAGATTGGGTCTGAACATGATCCTGTTTGAAGCATTCCTAAACGGGCCCTTGGGCTTTACTCTGTCACCAAGATTATGATACTAGTAAAATAGAATTCTTCCATTATATAATTGGATGATGGTGGCATCGTTCGTACTATGATGTGGGCTTTTATGATCTGCAAGGAGTTGGCTATGTTGATGATCCTATGGTACTTTCCTGTTTACCTATTTATATTCACATAGCATTTCTTTGTCTAGGTATGAACAAATTCAACAATGTTTTTACAGGGTGGCCCACAGTGTTCTGATCTGTCAACTGCCAAGATCAAATCTCTGTTGGCAGGAAGTCAAGAGCAGGAAAAATAGTTGAAGTTTTTTCATTTCCTCCTACTCTCTGACTTTGGATATTAGACGTCATTGGGTCATGTCTAGCTTTCAGTTGGGGATTGCACAAATCATACACAAACATGTTATCCAGTCACTTGGACAATTGTTGCATTACTCAATACTCTGGAATGGAAATATGACTTCATCTGTTTACTGTGAATGATCTTGTAAGCGTTTTAAGGATAGCTAGACCTTTTTGTTGTATAACCATTAGGAGGTAGGCATGATATATATAGATTATGACTGCTCAGGATAGGGGCTTCCCTGCTAACATCTTTGAATCCCAGGACCTTCTGCCATTTTACATCCAACTACCAATGTAACGAGGTGATGCTTCATTTGGTAAGTTAGCGACTCTTTTTTTTTGGGTGGTTGTGTCAATAGTGATCTACTTTTGTCTATAGAGAGGAAAAAAGAACCCGAACGAGGGGTGAAGATGGAGATAAAAATACTTGGGCAATACTCACCATCACCCCTAGGCCCCAACTATGACTCTTTTTCGAATAGCCCCTCAAATTATAACAACTCAACAAATTGACTCCCTGAACTAGTACATTTTTCGCTGGTGAACCTTATATTAAGATGCCGTAAAAAAAAAAAAAAAAGTAATGTTTTTGTATCATTTGACCAACACATGATACAAAAATATTAACATGATATATTTTAGGACAAAAAAAAAAAATTTCCTCTTGCACACAATTGTTCTTGTTGTACACAATTTTAGGCAATTTTGATCTAAAATTTTCTAGACTCTAAGAAAGGCAAAAATACATTATATTGTTAAAAACACTTTTATGTCAAATTTATATTTTTTTGCTTAGCAAAGGGCGATATATTAATGGGAGACTCAGCCAAAGTCCCCTCAAATCAAACATATCATCACTAAAACCTGAGTAAATATTGGGTGTCATTGTGATACCACGTGGGATTTCTTAACCTCTCTAATAGAGGAGAGATTGTAGGCTTAAGTGGATAGAGTTTGGGGTGATGTGGAAAAAGATTCCCTTAGAAATAAGGGGGTCATATGTTTAAATAAAAGAGTTTGATTGGGTTGGGACCGTTGGGATACACATCATCACTATCACCGAATATTTTTTTCCCGTAAAATCCATGACATATGGTTTAGTCCTTAATAGTGCATTGACAGTAGATTTAGTCCATGTTTTTTAGTTAGTATTGAAATTAGTCCTTGATTTGGTAATATGTTTAGGGATTAGTCCTTTTCCCTAATAATTACTAGTATATAATTTCTGGACTAATATACTCTTTATCTATTTAAGTACGAGTAGTAGTAATATGATAATAATGGATAACATAAATTGAAAACAGAATTTAAGGCGTGATGGGGTTGAGGGGGCCAAAAATCATCGAGCTGGATATGATTGTGGTTTAAACATACATTAAAAAAAATTAAATATTTGTTGTTTATTGTGTAATCTTTTATTTTTGATTTGAATGTATTTGAATTACATCATTATTCATATTACAAATCTGAAATATTTTTCGTCTCATTTAGTGTGATATTGTTGTTTCTTTAGACAAGTGAATAATTTGATATGCTCTGATTGGTAAGATGAATAATATTAATTTGTGAGAAATTTCTCACCTCATAAATTGGCATTGCTCTAGACAAGTGAAAAATTTAACGATATGCACTCATTTTAGAGATTAATAATGTTGATTTGAGACGAATTTCTCAACTTAATGTGTGAGAAATTCGTTTTTTTGTATCGAAGATGAGTTTCTAATTTGAGTTTTGTTTTATTTTCACTTGTTTATGATTTTGAATGTATTTTTAAAGTGTGAGAAATTTCTCCCTTTGATTGTACGTATACAAAAAATATTAGCGATTAGAAAGACTATACAGAAAGACTACATAGAAACACATTATCTGCAAAAGTAGAACAATATTTAATCAATTTTGCATGACAAATTTTAAAAATCATAAAACAAAGTGTGAGAAATTTCTCAATTTGATTGTATGTATACAAAAAATATTAGCGATTAGATAGACAATTGTTAAAGACAATTTCATACAGTGTCTGTGCTATCAACATTTACAAAAACTGTTCAATCAGAAGACCACACACGGTCACAAAAAATCACCTATGCAACTATTCATATACACAAAAATCCATCTACACAAACATACCACTATAAATTAGACTTTGATTTGCATGTTGGTCAAAAAATGCTTTGGATTGTTTCTTTAATTCTGTTGGAGTTGGATGTCTTGAGTTTCCTCATATACTCTGTAGCCCTCCTTTGTCCAAGAAGTCCCATGTGTCTCCATGTCATGAGCGTATCAGCCTCAAGCCTTCCCTTGGATCGCTCTTGTAGTAACCCGTGTTTTCATGTTTAAATTGACGATTTAGACTTTGTGTGCGATTTTAGCGAAAATTGGTCACAGGGGTATTTTGGTCATTTTTTCAATTTTATAAGTCATGAACTAAAAATATATTTTTTTGGGAAAAGCTGCGTGAGATTAAATGATTTGGTATTCGTGTTGGAAGTTAAGATTTTTTCGAGTCATATTAAATCTAATATTTTCTCTTTTAATTTTAACAGTAGCAGAATTTTGTTTTCAGATTTTTATTAGGAAAACGAAGGAAATGTAAGATTCTGCCCGCGTTGTCCCAAGCAAAACTCGATTCTGCACACTTTTCGTCTAATGCAATTTTCTCAGATTCTGCACCATTTGGGCAGAAAATGAGGATTACAGTAGCAGTTTTAGTGTATGTTACATCATATTCCTTATAAACTACCAATTAATTAGAAGTTAGTGGATTGTTAGGCCAATGTCTCTAAGTGGAGTTATAGGTGCATTAGTGTATGTTTACATCATCTTGCATATTCCTTATGAACTACCCATTAATTAGAAATTAGTGGATTGTTAGGCCAATGTCTCTAAGTGGAGTTATAGGTGCATTAGTGTATGTTTACATCATCTTGCATATTCCTTATAAACTACCCATTAATTAGAAGTTAGTGGTTAATAAGTGGATTGTTAGGCCATTGTCTCCAAGTGGAAGCTTGGCTATTTATACACTCAAATACTCTCTCAAACACACACATTCTACACTTCTAGCATAGAGAGCTTGAGAGAGTCACATAGAGAGAGATTTATATATATATACACAATTATAGATATACATACACCTCGAGTTAGAAGAAGAAGAAGAAGAAGAAGAAGAGAAGTGTTTGGGAGTTGCTCAACATCATTTATAGGTACCGGGTTGTGTACAATATGCTTTCTAAATTCTCCGGAGTATTTCTTTGTTATCTCTACTTGTACTCTTTTTGCAGTAATGTTGTGTTTTCATTTGGAATCAATGAGTATGTGTTTATTGCTAAGTGCTATGGGACTAAAGGGTCATGAGCAAAGAGCACCTACCAACAGTCCAACAGGCCTCAGGGACCGACGTACTGGAGACGGGTGAGGTGAGGTGAGGTGTCTCTTGCTATGTGATCAAGAGGAACCTGGTATAATGCTATTGGTATTAGCGTTTGGGTAGTGTGAGCAGTTGGGTTGTGAGACTGGTCAATTGATTTGATGTCGTTCTATGTATTTGATTGTCATTATCCTTTTGAGCCTTTATTATTCATGTCATATTGTATACTTCCCGGTATTGTTTTTAGATGCAGGCAGTGCCGGTAACCGAAGCCTAGAAGGGAGATAAGGTTAAGGATGATATAGGAGATCCATGGAGAATATGGACCTGCTGGGAGTTTTAAAGAAATTTTGTATTTTTATTTTAAAGAATCAAGTGTGATTTATTTAATTTTTCAATGGAAATACGCTTATTTTTGCGGGGCGTCACAAATGGTATCAGAGCCTGTCCCCAGCCGGAAATGTAGGACTAAGTCAAGGTTAGATAGTCTACATCGCCTGGGAGGAGTCAGAGAAAGTTGAAAAAAAAAAAAAAACAAAATTTTTTTTTTGTTATTTTATAAAACAAAATATGCTAGATTTGTTTTAAACATTATTTTAAGAAATTTATGAAGTTATTTACCAAATGCTTTTATCTCTAGATTTCGGGACGAAATCTCTATTAAGGAGGGTAGATTGTAGTAACCCGTGTTTTCATGTTTAAATTGACGATTTAGACTTTGTGTGCGATTTTAGCGAAAATTGGTCACAGGGGTATTTTGGTCATTTTTTCAATTTTATAAGTCATGAACTAAAAATATATTTTTTTGGGAAAAGCTGCGTGAGATTAAATGATTTGGTATTCGTGTTGGAAGTTAAGATTTTTTCGAGTCATATTAAATCTAATATTTTCTCTTTTAATTTTAACAGTAGCAGAATTTTGTTTTCAGATTTTTATTAGGAAAACGAAGGAAATGTAAGATTCTGCCCGCGTTGTCCCAAGCAAAACTCGATTCTGCACACTTTTCGTCTAATGCAATTTTCTCAGATTCTGCACCATTTGGGCAGAAAATGAGGATTACAGTAGCAGTTTTAGTGTATGTTACATCATATTCCTTATAAACTACCAATTAATTAGAAGTTAGTGGATTGTTAGGCCAATGTCTCTAAGTGGAGTTATAGGTGCATTAGTGTATGTTTACATCATCTTGCATATTCCTTATGAACTACCCATTAATTAGAAATTAGTGGATTGTTAGGCCAATGTCTCTAAGTGGAGTTATAGGTGCATTAGTGTATGTTTACATCATCTTGCATATTCCTTATAAACTACCCATTAATTAGAAGTTAGTGGTTAATAAGTGGATTGTTAGGCCATTGTCTCCAAGTGGAAGCTTGGCTATTTATACACTCAAATACTCTCTCAAACACACACATTCTACACTTCTAGCATAGAGAGCTTGAGAGAGTCACATAGAGAGAGATTTATATATATATACACAATTATAGATATACATACACCTCGAGTTAGAAGAAGAAGAAGAAGAAGAAGAAGAAGAGAAGTGTTTGGGAGTTGCTCAACATCATTTATAGGTACCGGGTTGTGTACAATATGCTTTCTAAATTCTCCGGAGTATTTCTTTGTTATCTCTACTTGTACTCTTTTTGCAGTAATGTTGTGTTTTCATTTGGAATCAATGAGTATGTGTTTATTGCTAAGTGCTATGGGACTAAAGGGTCATGAGCAAAGAGCACCTACCAACAGTCCAACAGGCCTCAGGGACCGACGTACTGGAGACGGGTGAGGTGAGGTGAGGTGTCTCTTGCTATGTGATCAAGAGGAACCTGGTATAATGCTATTGGTATTAGCGTTTGGGTAGTGTGAGCAGTTGGGTTGTGAGACTGGTCAATTGATTTGATGTCGTTCTATGTATTTGATTGTCATTATCCTTTTGAGCCTTTATTATTCATGTCATATTGTATACTTCCCGGTATTGTTTTTAGATGCAGGCAGTGCCGGTAACCGAAGCCTAGAAGGGAGATAAGGTTAATGATGATATAGGAGATCCGTGGAGAATATGGACCTGCTGGGAGTTTTAAAGAAATTTTGTATTTTTATTTTAAAGAATCAAGTGTGATTTATTTAATTTTTCAATGGAAATACGCTTATTTTTGCGGGGCGTCACAGCTCTCTGTTGAAGTGGTCGGATATATAGTTCTCCTGTAAATCACAGAAAATATTAAATCCAGTGATGGGAAATTTCTCACTTCATAAATAAGTAATGGTAGTTCTCACTTCACAAATAAGTAATTTTCTCACTCACGTAATAAGTGAGGTATTCTCGAATCTTATTATGGTAACTCAGTATGTTTATCATCATATAAGGATACAAACCCATGATATGTTGTCAAAACTTTATACGAATATTCAACACAAGCATGAGAAAGCAAGGATTCGTAAAAAGAAAATAAATAAAAAAAATACAGATGCTATGTGAAATTTCTCACAATAAAAAAATCAAATCGAATGAGAAATTCAATTTTTGGTGTGTCAGATTAGGGTTTTTACGAATCGTGAAGATCATCAAAACCCTACTGGTTAAAAAAATATCGAATCTTAAGGTTTATTGCATGAATCAATATTGTTCGTGTTCGAATCAAATTTTTTTTACAAGTTCTCACATTTGGTTCCCATCCAAGTTCTGGTATTTCTCCCCTATTGTCGTACTTTAAGGCTGTGCTTGGATCATGGATTTTGTGAGGGAAAAGAAAAGTGAAGGGAAAAGGAAAGAAAAGTGGAAGGAAATGGAGGGATACAAAATCCTTTGGTTGTGTGGGAAAGCAAAAGGAAATCTTTTCTTTTCCCCTTAAGAATCCACAGTAACCAAACAAGGGATACTGAATCCCTCACCGAATCTTTTCTTTTCCCTCACAAAATCCATGATCCAAACACAGCCTAAAGGAATGGACTTCTCAGAGACGGTGAAAAGGTTCTCTCCAATTGCATGACGATCGTCTTCGGGTACTTCTCCTCTTTCATTACTGTGAGAAATCTTTGTATTTTGTGTTTCTGTATTTCTGTATTTTGAGAAGATGAGGATGAGAAGGTAAAGTGCAGAGAAGATTTGAATTTTGAAGCCCTAAAATGGCGTCGGAATTAATGGCTCTTTGACTATTCATAATTGTTTTAAAAAAGATTGAATGTGTTGAGGGCAGTTTGGTCATATTTTGGGCTGGGGGACTAAATCAAAAGTGAAACTTATTCATTGGACCTATTTCTAAAAACACAGCCTATAATGGACTATATATTGTATTACCCTTAACTCACTAGGCCACATATTCCTTGTTTTGGTCAAAAATACCATTTTATACCTAAAAAACTCCAAATTGCTGTTACTTTTGTTCTAGAAATCTATTTTTCGTAAAGTTTGATGTTTGGGAACCAGAAAAACAAGATCTATCAAATGAGACCAATATTGACTGCGAAAATTCTGGAAATAAATAAATAAAATGAGCAAAGGGGCTGTGTGGAATATATATAACAAAAATATGTTCCTTTTGTAAAATTGACACCATAGGTGTATAGATCTCGGGAAAAAAAATACAAGAAATACAAAAAAAAAAAAAAAAAAAAAAAATCACACAAAAAAGTCAAAAAAAATTGATAAAATTGTTTGTTTGCAGACAGATAAAATCTAAAAAATATGCTACAACTTATTATTATTATTATTATTTTTGTAAAATTTTCAAGTCCAATGCATCGCTCTTGAAGAAATACATGAAATACAAAAACAAAGAAAGAAATCATCCAAAAAGGCCAAAAAATGAGAAAATTATGGTTGTTTACTTCAATATTATCTGTTAGTCAACAGATAATATCAACTATTTTGATAGATAAAAACAAAAAACGAGGTCCAAATTACTTTTCTGGTAGAATTTTCAATTCCAAAGCTTAGATCTTGAACAAATAAGAGGAAATTAAAAAAAAAAAAAAAACCCACTCAAAAAGTCGGAAAAACTAGCAAGTTATGGTTGTCTAAAGTTGATGGGTAATATCAGGAGCAGAGGTAAAAACGTCCAAATTTAATTTAAAAAAAAAAGTGTCCCAGGGCCTTTTTAACAAATGGGCAAATCTAAACATGGCTTTTCACTTCACCAAATCTAAACAAGGCTTTTCACTAGCATGTTCATAAGGTAGTCGGTAGTCCTGAATCTTTGATTCTGGTATCTTTAAATATGGGTATTGAGATGTCTAACCTGGTGATATCATATGAATTTTCTTTTGAATGTTATGGTTAAGACTCAGTTTTCATTGGCTTTCCGTTTCTCCAATCTTATTTTCTCGCAGTTTTGATAAAAAAAATTATCTTACCTGCTATTGTTGAAGGTGCAGCATGAGTCTACTTTGACTGAAGAATGTTTTTTTTTTCCCTCTTCCCTCCCGATCATAAGGCAATTTGGACGAAAATGGTGAGAATTTCCATATTCTTGACGGGGATTTTGGAAATGTGTTGCTGGGCAGCCATGACAGAAACAGAATCCATGAAATGCAAAGAGACCCCAAACAGCCTTAATGTTCGAATAAAGGACTTACAGTCAGTTTGGGTTAGCTAAAAAATAAAAATTGAGTGATGAATTGCGGATTTCAAGAAAAAAAGTGATTGTTTTGTAAAATGGAAGTGTTTGGGTTAGCTTAAAATTTCAGCACTTAAACAAAAGTGCTGAAAAAATAAATTGAAAATCAGTTGAAAAATTAAGCTGAAAAAAGTAGTTTGTTTTTCAAACAATCACTTAATTTCACTTAAAAGACAAAAATGCCTGAAAACGCAGTTGAATTATATATACATATTATCCTTTTTTGTCATTTTATCGAAACAATCACTTTTGTTTGAACCACACACTTTAGTTCACTTATGAAAATTGTATATGTACACACACACACACAAAGCTTAGCATTACTTCCAAAACATACTGATGCACATTTATGTTTCAAACTCTCAAATTCTCTCAAGCTCTCCCCCCATTGTTTGCTCTCTCTCTCTCTCTCTCTCTCTCTCTCTCTCTCTCTCTCAATCACAACACACACACACCCAAGGCAAATATACATTCTGGAAATCAACATAAGAATATCACAGTATGTACATAGTCGACCGCGACTAGAATATACTCGAAACTGAAAGACGACGGAAACGGTCCCATAAAATCAATACCCCTCACGTCGAATATTTTAATTATAAGGATAGGTGTGAGAGGCATTGCGTCATGGCGCGACATATTGCCGGTTTGTTGACAACGCCCGCACTTTTGACAGAATTCATGTGTCTTTAAAAAGGGATGGCCAACTTTGGAGTACTTGACCGTACGACGGCCACCAAAGTGACCACCACATTCTAAAGAGTGACAGAAATTTAAAATAGAATTGAACTCACTCTCAAGAATGCAACGTCGTATGATCTGATCTGAACAATGCTTAAAAAAGAGTGGATCATCCCAATAGTTAATTTGCGAGAAAAATCGATCCTTATCTTGGCGAGACCATGAAGGAGGGACATATGATGTAGCTAAGAAATTTACAATATCGCTAAACCACGGGCATTTCACATTAACTACGGCAAATAGTTGTTTGTCTAGAAACGAATCCTAAAGAGGAATAATTTCATTAGAATCGACCAGGATTCGTGACAAGTGGTCAGCGACAACATTTTCTGATCCCTTTTTATCTCTTATTTCATAGTCGAACTTATGAAGGAGTAAGATCCATCGGATTAAACGCGGTTTGGTTTTCTTTTTATTTAAGAGATGATGCAACGCGGCGTGGTCTGTATAGACAATAACCTTAGACCCTAATAAATATGAATGAAATTATCAAGGGCAAAAACGACTGCTAGCAAAGTGGTCGTATAATTTACTTGCGCGTCATTAAGAGTCTTACTTGCATAATATATTACGTGAGAAATTTTATTGACTTTTTGACCTAAAACGGCTCCAATGGCGTAATCAGAGGCATCACACATAAGTTCAAACGGGAGGGTCCAATCGGGTGATTGGATAACCAGCACCATGGAGAATAAAGTTCTTAATGTTTCAAGTGCTTTAAGACAGTCGTTATCAAAGACGAATGGAGCATCCTTGACAAGCAAGTTACACAAGGGTCTAGAGATCTTGCTAAAGTCCTTGATAAATCGTCGATAAAAACTGGCATGGCCGAGAAACGAACGAAGTTGACGGATGGAAGACGGTGGTGGAAGCTTATCCATCAATTCAATTTTTGCTTTATCGACTTCTATACCACGTTTAGATACGACATGACCCAGTATTATCCCCTCTTGAACCGTGAAGTGGCTCTTTTCCCAACTTAAAACCAAATTCGGTTCCTCACAACGGGTGAGGACTTTCGTAAGGTTCTGGAGACAGTCTTCGAATGTAGGACCAAAAATAGAAAAATCATCCATAAATACCTCCAAGAACTTTTCAACCATGTCCGAAAAGATTGCCATCATGCATCGTTGAAAAGTGGCCGGTGCATTGCACAAGCATCGGTAGGCAAAGGTGCCAAATGGACAAGTGAAAGTCATTTTCTCTTGGTCATCGGGATAGACATGCACTTGGTTGTAACCAGAGTAGCCATCTAGAAAGCAATAGAAGCTTTGAACAGATAAACGTTCTAAGATTTGGTCAATAAATGGAAGAGGAAAATGATCTTTATGGGTCATGGTGTTAAGTTTACGATAGTTGATACATACCCGCTAACCTGTGGTTTGGCGGGTGAGGATGAGTTCTCCTTTTTCATTTGGCATGACCGTGATGCCTAATTTCTTTTGAACAACCTGCGTGGGGCTGACCCAATTAATATTGAAAATTGGATAAATTATGCCCGCATCTAAAAGTTTGATCACCTCTTTCATTACCACCTCTTTCATATTAGGATTAAGTCGTCTTTGCATTTCTCGAGATGGTTTAGCGTTTTCCTCCAAGTTTATTCGGTGCATGCATACATACGGGTTAATCGATCCCTTTTAAGTCAGCTACCGTCCAACCTATAACTTTCTCATGACCTCTAGGACTTTTAATAGTTGTGCTTCTTGGTCCATAGATAAATTTGATGCTATTATGACTAGGAGAGTAGTATTAGGTCCTAGAAAGGCAAATTTAAGAGAGTTCGGTAATGGTTTTAGTTCAAGCGTCGATGGACACTCAGTGGACGGTAATGCAGGTTCATGTGCAAGAGGAGGAACGACCTCTATCTTGGGCTTCCATGGAAGTACGCTTGTCGTGTTCACTGATTCCAATTGACTATTCAATTCTTTGATTTTTTATCAACGTCAAAATCATTAAAGTTGAAATGTGATAAACACACTTCTAAGGCTTCTTTGGTTAGTATAAAAGGGGTTGCCTCTTCTACTAATTCATCAATTAAGTCTATCGCGTAACAATCCGCCTCCTCGTCGTCCCTATGAGGTTGATTTGATGTGTTAGATACATTAAGGCGAACGGTCATATTCCCAAATGTGATATCCATGACACCAGTCCTATCGTTTATAATCAAATTGGCCGCAGCTAGGAACAGACGTCCTAGGATAATCGGGACTTGTTTGCTCGCGTCAAGGACTGGTTCTGTATCTAGCACAATAAAATTGATCGGATAATAACACCTGTCTACTTTCACCAAAACATCTTCTATCATACCACGTAGAATTTTAAAGAAGCGATCCACTAGCTGTAGGGAAGCAGCGGTAGGTTTTAGTTCACCTAAGCCAAGATGTTCATAAATTGAATAGGGGAGTAGGTTTACACTTGCTCCAAGATCAAGAAGGGCCCGGTGGATAAATTTGTCACCTATATGTCATGCGATTGTCGGTGTACCCGAGTCCTTATATTTAAGTGTATTATGTTGAAAGATAGAACTGACCTTCTCCATTAAAAAGACATTTTTTTTAGAAAGATGGTTTTGAGACTTCCTCGTTTGAGTACACAAGTCTTTTAAAAATTTAGCATCAGGAGGTATCTATTTAATTGCATCTAGAAGCACAATATTAATTTTTACTTCCCTAAAGGTTTCTAAAATGTCTTCCGGTCTCGTTCATTTCTTCGTGAAGTGAGACGGGGCATGTACACCCGGTGGAAATGGCATTCTAGGCACGTTATTAGATGGATTTGATGCAGTAGATGTATTAGGTGCTGAAGGAGTAGAGGCCTTCGGGATTTGAATTTTATTCTCATCTTGTTCTTTATTGACTTCCTTTCCTTTATCTTTCCTAGGTTCAAGAGGAGGTGTAACCTCTTCAGGACACTTAGTTGCTCTCGTGGATACTGCATTCACCTGATCACTTGGTGTACTTACTTTATATTGCCCTTTTGGAGTCTAAATCGGTTGACTCGGTAACTTTCCTTCATTACGATGATTCAACGTGTTAGCTAGCTATCCCATTTGGGATTCTAATTTCGTAATAGATTGTGTATGGGAGTTAACGAGTTGAGCTCGTGATTGAGATCGAGCCTCTAATATTTTCAAGGATGCCAACGCACACTCTTTGAAAGATTTATCCCTTGGAGGATTAGCACGGAAGGGAGGTTGTTGGTATTAATTGGGTGGAGGCCTATATGCATTAGGAAAACTTGTTGTCTCTGGTTTTTAGGATAAATATGGTCCTTCACTATTAGACCTCCACGAGAGGTTCGGGTAACCTTTCCATGGCCCGTTCGGTTTATATCCATAAGGGTTATAATTAGGTCTTTGGAATTATTGAACAACATTGATATGTTGTTCCACAAATTCTAGAAATTGCGAAGCAGACGGGTATGCATGCGTAGAGTGAGATGGGTCAGAACATAATTGACATATCTCGAAAAGAGGTGGCCCATGCATATGGCCCATCATCATTAGTTGATCAATTTTCCTAGACAGTTCTTGAATTTCAATTAAATGACCTGACTCAACATGTGCTTCACGTTTAGGTTGCAGTGGAAGGCATCCCTCCAGATAGGGCTGTCCAACAAAAACCGAACCCGACCAAACCCGACCCCACCCGTGACTGTTTGGTTGAGTCACGGGTTTTACAAGTCAAACCCGAACATGTTTCGGATGGATGTCGGTTTCTCCCTTCAAACACCCGACTACACTCGACCCGACCTGACTGTACACAACATGATTAAAAAAAATATATTTTTTAATTACAGACTATGCAATAAAACTTTGAATGTGTATGTATATGTATGTATGTATATAATTTGTGTGTGTTTTACAGCTCTATAGCGATTGTTCTTAAGTTTTTCTTCATATCTACAATTTGTGTGTGTGTGTGTTTTTTTTTTGGTTTACAGATCTATCATCTACACATTGTTGTTTTTACTTAACTGAATGTATAATTGTTTTTAATTTACAGATCTATAATTGTTGTTCCTCAGAATTTTAGTTGTTCTTTACATTGTACAATTTTTCTTCACTTTGTTGTTTTTAGTCGGGTTTCACCCGACCTAACCCGAAACCACCCGAACCCGAACCCGAACTCACCCGAACCCGATGGATGATGAGTGGCTCACGGGTGGAGAAGGTCTAACCCGACTGCTATTCGGGTGGATGATCGGGTGAGGGCTAAACCCGACTCACCCGACCTGTGGACACCCCTACCTCCAGACGTACAGACACAGCTTGATGCATTGAATTTTTACTTAAAGTTTTAAATATTTTCCAAGCATTATCGACACTTTTGTGGAGGAACGTTCCAGCACAAACCACATCAACTGTGTTTCAAACAGAGGGAACAAGTCCCTCATAGAAGACCTGAATCGATTGCCATTTAGGGATTTGATGATGAGGACACGAGCGTAAAAGTTCTTTAAATTTCTCCCACGTATCATATAGTGTTTCACCATCTTGCATTGTAAAGTTCGTTATAGATTTTGGATTTGATTGGTTTGGGTGATGGGGAAAACTTTTGTAAGAACGCAGTATGCAACCCTTTACATGTTCTTATAGTGTTTGGCTCAAGAGATTGGAGCCAATACTTAGCTTTATCTTTAAGAGAAATGGAAAAAGACACAATTTAAGTTCATCATCAGTTAAATTTTGAATTTTCAATGTACCACATATATCTTGAAACTCACCTAAGTGATGGTATGGATCCTCCTTAACACGACTGTGGAAAGACGGAAGAAGTGCAATGGTCGATGACTTGATCTCAAAGTGAGATGCAGTCACCTCCGCAACTCTATGCATGATGGTCGTGTATAAGCCGTAGGAGTGAAGTAATCTTTTAGAGGCGGGGGTTGAGGTACATTCAGGTTGAGGTATATTTAGGTTAATTCTATTCCCGTTAGTATCATTGTTTCCAAAGTCGGCCATTGGAATAGGTTATAAATTATCAATTCGTGTCTTTCTTAATTGTTTAAGTGTGCTTGTAATTCAGCTTGAAAAGATGACGAGGGTTTAGGGGTTGACTCGTCGTCTACCATCAACCGAGCTGTAGGAGCTTGAGTTGATGACCTAATGACTCTTAAAGTACGTTCGAGTTCGAGTTCGAGGTTAAGCGGATGTAACTTGGGTTGCTTCGACCGGGTACCAAACATACACTACGATAACTACTCTAAACTAGGACTGACCCAAACCAAGTAAAGCAAAGAAACAATGCAAATAAAGAGGCCAGGCATACAACACTGCTATGATGCATGCAATTATCCTGTTATGCAGTGATTCTCGTCAAAGCCTAGTGCCCTAGGTTTCCTAGCTAATGTACGTGTGGGGACTACCTACACCTTCAAACATGATGTGTCAGTCACCTCTTAAATTTAATTTCATGTTAGATCTTTTTAGTTGTTAAAACTATTTAATGTCGTGTGTTACTATACCTACTTGAAGTTATTTTTATAGTGGAATGTGAGTACGTTTATTTATAACATTTTATGAATAATATGGGTTAAGTAAATTTTTTTTATTTTAATTTTTAATTTTTCCATTTAGTTATTGAAATATTCATGGCAATGGATAATTATGATTCGATATTAAAAATGTAATATATTGGAAGAACATTTGTTTGTTAACGTGCAGTTTTAAAAATAAAATGGCTAAGAAATCAAAAAAAGGATGGAAAACAGTAATGAACAGAAGAAGGATGCAATGAAATGGACAGAAGAAATGGATGACACATTACTTGATTCTTTGTTAGAGCAACACGTTAATGGTAATAGGCCTGAAGGGACGTTCACATCTCAAGCTTATGCAAATGTTGTAAAAGCATGCACTGAGAAATTTGGCTATCCTTGTGATAAAGATCATGTGAAAAACTATATGAAAACTCTATAAATTAATTTTGGCACTTGTTTTGACCTTTTTAAAAGTACAAGTGGTGTCTCTTGGAGTCCAGTGACAGTTATTTGCAGCTGATACAGAAGTTTGGGATACATTTTTACAGGTATTTCAATAAGCTTTTAGTATACAGCCTCTACTCAGCACTAAATATATGTTGTAATAATACTAAATGCATACTAATCTTTTATTAGGCAAAACCAGCAGTAGCAAAATGGAGGTATACAAAAAATTGCTAACTACGATAAGCTTTATGATCTTTTTGCAAAAGTTTGAGCTACAGGTAAAGGCGTTTGTGCAAAGGAAAAGGTTAAACAATGGACGAGATGAAGCAACTAATGTATTTGACAATTGCAATGGAGGTGATGATGTTAGTTTTGAGAACTTTGAGCCGACATCTCCTATGAATACTCCTTTACAAACAAATTCACAAGGTGGGACCTCCTCAAAAATGTCCAAGAGAAAGGCTCCAATGGTCGATGTATTTGAGAGACAAGTGGAAGTTATCAATCATGGAATTAATGGTGTAGCAGAGGCAATCAAAGAGGGAAACTACATTACTGAAAAAGGACTTGCTATTGCAGAGAAACAACTTGCTATTACGGAAAGAGCACGACCACGTGTTTATCCTGAGGATGAAATCTATGCCGAATTGGTGAAGATTGGAGCACCAGACCACCTACAATTGGATAGTTTTCTATTCCTTTTAGGGAATCCAACACATAAAAGGACTTTCTTTGGTGTACCATCTGAGCGTCGTATGAAATTGTTATACAAGGTTATGTTGGGTCATAATGACTCTTGAATATTTTTTCGTTATCCTTGTTGGTTAGAATAATGTGCGGAAAAACTCGGTGGATTTCGCATTTTGGTTTTATCATAAAACTTTATGTAATTAAATTCTATTTGTTACTTCTAGGACTATGATGGATTTTGTTGATGTGTTTGCAACAATAAATTGGATTTCTAAATTCATTAATGTTGACATTATCTACAAGTTACATTGTTGTTGTCATTCAGTATATCATTGAATACGATTGATCGCTATCTATGATGCATGGAAACTCCTAAAATGGAGCCACTGGGGTACTAAGTACGCACCCAACACGGGTGCGGCCAGTAGTTCTTTGGAGTTCCTTCTGAGTACTTCGGCTGTTTTGGGTGTGGTGTGGGTGCGCAAAAGGTGCGGCTAGGACACGTGGGCGTACAGGAGAGGGGAGGGGGGGGGGGGGGGGGGGGGGGTGCGGCAGGGTAACTTTTAAAAAAAAAAGTTTGAAACAAATTTTTTAAAAACTAAGGGTTCAAAAATTAAATACTACTTTAAATAATGTATACACACATGCATACGGGTCGGGTAAAGGACATACCTTGCGGAATATACCCGATCACGGATTGTTTTGGCGGCGTTGTTACAAGCCCGGCGATAATACCCACGAACTGCTGCTCTTTAGTGCTTCCGTGTACGCTCTTGTGCTTCGAACGGGTCGTGAGAATGCCTACTAGAGACACCCCCGCTAAATCCCAAGCCCTAGTGTGATTTGGCTAGAGAGAGAAGGTAACTAAGAGAGAGAGAGGGAGAGCTGCCTTATTGTGTGCAGAGTTGTGTTTATGTGTGTGTTATACACACATATATATACACACACATATATACATGCCCTAGGACTCCAAGTTATAATCCACATAGGATTTCTTGGACCCTAAGCTAAGCCCTTGGACCCGGTCCATAGATTATGTGGGTGACCCATAACCCACAAAAAATGCTAACATCTCCCACTCACACACATAGGACTTTATACTAAAACAAAATCTCTCAGATTCCAACTTTCATCTTCTCCTCATACGGGAAATAGAACGTGCGACCTCACGAAAAGAAACGTACAGCGACATGAGCTGAGATGCTAAGTCAATCACATAACTAGCAAAACGCATCACTCGGAAGCTTCTCGTGTATTTACCCAGACAGATTCAACCACACCGGATCTAGCACTCTTAATCCCTGAGAAAGCAGTGCTACACCCCCAAATATGTAATGTACCCATGACACTCAGTACATATACGATTGTCGCTGGCCAGCTAATGAGTCACAAAACATGGTGAGTTATTGAAGAATCTTCCCTACCTACTAATGTCAATCCAACTAACTCGACCGCTTTCCTAGACGTGCCCCATAGGATGGTATTTGTCTCTTCGTCCCAGGATGGTACGCTAAAGTAGCGTCATCAAGCGTCCTCTTCATGACATAGTCTCAGGTCATAAGGTAACTTGTGTAGAATCCCCGTTACAGGGAGACTACGTGGCTCACACAGCAATGAAATAGGGATTAATCCATTGCTCCACAAACGATCGCAAAATAGCACATGTATGATATGTATGCTATGGCGTTCTTCCATATAAATGGGCATGTCACTTCAAAACGCCATACGAATTTTAGTCTAGACGTTACATAAACGTCTGACCTGACATTTTCAGCACAGTCGCTACAACCAGCGTCTGTCTGAAAACTCATATTCGGCTATAAACATGCTACATAGAGTAGTGGGCGATCCCTATGTTCGACCAAGCACCAAGTTTAGGTCTCATCTTAGCTCTAAGCTAAGGCGACATATAAGGATATCAAGGTTTATTTCTAGCTCGTTGTTCTTATACCGCGTAGATATAAGTGTTCTAGCCCGCTTTCCTAGCGCTATAGACACATATGTCCTAGCTAGCTATCCAAGCGCCATGAACACAAATGTCTCATCTTGCTCGCCATCTAAGCGCTATGGACACACATGTCCAACTTCGCTATCTCGGCGCCAAGGTGAATCACCCGTGTGAGCAGGTCGATTCAAACCTGGTGACACTTTAAAGAAAAAATGTGCATTCATCCAACTAACAAATAATGAATTTGGAAAACCATTGATTTTATTATACTAATAAATATCTGGTAATAACAATGTCAAGAATAATTTTGTTAAGTACATCAGAACCTACAGAGTCCCATACAACTAATGTGGGACAAGAACGAATCTCTAAAAATTGGATTGATCCAAAAGATTAGCCATTATATCACCAGTAGTGATGTACTCTAAAACAACCTCCCCTTGTGCAACCATATCTCGAATGTAGTGGTGGTGGATCTCTATGCGCTTGGACTTCCCGTAGTACTTGTGGTCCTTTGCATAAACTAGAGCTAACATGCTATCTCAATAGACCAACACTGCTTCATCGCTCTGAGGCAAGAAGCCTACACTATGTAAGAACCCTTTAACCATACAGCCTCCTGAACGGCAGTAGAACAAGCCACATACTCACCTACCATTATGGATAAGGTGATGCATGTCTGCTTCTCGCTACAATAAGCGAATGCTTCATCAACTAATGTGAATGCGTAGACAGACATGGACATGCGCTCGTCTCAATCGCTGAGTGAGCGTCGCATCGTTTTCATCACTTCTAAAACTCTACCATCCATAAGGTGAGATCCATAATCATGCGAACATATCGCAGAAAGATCTTCACTGCTCTCTAGTGAACTGGACCAAGGTTACTCTTGTAACGACTAGCTAAACTAACCGTATGGCAAATGTCTGAACAAGAATACAACATAGTATTCGTCAGGCTTCCCATTACGGATGCTTATGGCACTTTGGACACTTACTTCCTCATCGTTCTCTGGACATTGAATTAGGGTCAAGGGTATTCCTTTCTTAACTAGGGTATCTATGGGTTTTGAGTACTGTATGCGAGAGTATTCAAGAATCTTCTATTATGTAAGTTTCTAGAGACGAACAAAATAGGTCTATGAACAGTTCCCACAATCCTAACTCCCAACACACAGTTGGTTTGACCCATACCTTTTTATTTAAATAAAAAGGATATTATTGTCATACAATAAAAGAATTAGAACACCTTTTATGGACTGCTCAATGTACACACACTGGTCTTCTTTAATCATCTCAATGAAAGAGATCGATCAAATCATGAAACCTCAAGTGTCATTGCCTAAACGATTGCTAGAGATCGTAAATAGATCAATTGAGATGCCACACTTTAGCTCATTCCTATCAGTCGTAAAGACCAATAGGTTGATCTATGTAGATCTCTTCGTTTGGCTCTCCATTAAGAAAAGCAGTATCAACATCCATTTGAAAATGGGCTCTAAAACTAAATGTGCAACAATCATTGAGATAAGGCGAATGAAAAAAAAATATCACCACTAAGGAGATTCTGTCTTCAAGGTCTACACCCACTCTTGGGTTTGACCTCACATCACGAGGTGCGCCTTTATCTTTGTCAACTGAACCATCCCCCTTGAGTCTAACTTCGAAAACCCGCTTGTTTCCAATAGTCTTATACTCGGACGGAATATCAACTGACTCCCAGACAGACCTTATTCTTTGTCCATAGAGATCATATCACCCTTCATAGAAAATATTCACTCAGCTTTAGTAGATGAATAAAGCGCTTCTACATAAGTTGTCACGACATCATCTACTAATGCACACAGAAAAACACATCCCGCAGATTTCAAAACGCCAACAGAGAACTCATCCTCGTCAACTCCACTGTGCTACCTAAGAATCTTGAGTAACCAGTGGTGCACTACCACTGTTTGGCACACTTTCACAAGCGTCTAACAGTGTACTCCCACTCGGCTGCAGACTAGTACCATTTTCAACGACTTCTGGATGTGGAATCATAATATCTCCCCACTCTCGCTTAAAGATGGTATGTTGTCTACAATTTCGTCTAACTCATAGAGGTCAAGATTCTTATAGCAACGGCAATACTGCGAAAACATTTTCAAACATGCTGTAAAGCTTGGAAAATAGGTTGTAAAGGCACAATTTTGCGTATGAGGGTAGCAGCTAAGAGTGCATCCTTCCAAGATTGGAAGGCTAGCTTGCGCCGTCAATGATCCAGACTTATCTAGAAGTATTCTATTCCTCTCTTCTACAATAAAATTTTATTGCAGAATTTTCTGGATCAAAAAGTTGTATATGTACCCCTTTGTCCTCACACAGTTCTTCTGAACTAACCAGAGATACTAACACAGTCCTCTGAACTAATCAGAGAAACTAACACGGTTCTTCTGAACTAATCAGAGAAATACTGGCATACGAGATGACTCAAAAGTCTTCTCAAATCTTATTCTCAACCTCTCAGTTGTAAAACTTTTGATGTAATCTAGTGTTTTATAGCGGTGAGATGACAAGGTGAGGAAAATGGAGTTACTATAACATGCCTTTACAAACATAAGTCCAAGGTGTGAGTGAACTAGCTCTAAAGGTTGATTATCTCTTATAGCTTTTCTTGAAAAAGCTTTCGGTATGCTTTGCCACCTAGGCAAGACTCACACGTGGGCAGGTCAACTTTAGCAAGTGAGCTCACAAGCCACTACGAGCTAATTGAGTCATCCTTTTCTTGTCCTACGTATCTGAGTTTAGCATGCCAAGTCATAGAATCAACAAATGACTCAGTAACTTAAGAAATAGAGAAATTAGAGTTAACATTTTAACTCTTAAGAAATTATTACGTAAATGACTATGTCCAATAAAAACAAACTATGTAACATAATATCCATCCTATTGTAGTCCCACCCTGCCTCTTAGCCTGCTTAATGCACCTGGGCCCACCGGCCTTGCGCATTCTTCCACTTATGGAAAGATTGGTCATGCATACACCCTCCCTTATGGCGGTCCGCTGCCAGGTAAACATACCGAGAATAATTAGAACAAATCTTAATTATCTCGTTCTATGTTATGACCTATTTCATGTGTATCCATGAGTCAGACTGAAAACATATCACAGCCTGAACCTGATGTTCACCAGTGCAGGTAATCCCTAATAGATCTTGAATCATACCGAATTTCAACCTTAGATTCTCGGTCATCAAGTGTTTGGGATTTTTCCTCACTTCGAACTTCATTACCAGATTCTTCAATCTAGTAGTGGTTGTGCTCCAAAAACAAATTAGAGATAGTTCCACATTCATAGGTCATTGGGTTGTTCTTATACTCCCCAATTACATCATCATACATGCTATTTTATCAAAATAGAGCGCGTGTGATTGTCTTACTAGAATTAAATTCTATAGGCCTTTGGCAATATTGGGCCCTAGGTCCAATGTGGGATCAATTGGTTGGATAATTGATTGAGATAAGTTCTCCAAGAGATCTTAGCTCATTCAAACGTATATGTTACTTTTAGTGCCAATTTCTACATTCAATAATATGCACAAGAGGTTGACAATATTATGATGCACATCTTTCTACAAATGTTTGTTTTAAAATCCAGTTATCAAAATATTTTCCCTTATCACAATTTCAAGATCGAAAATTCGCTAAGCTCGTAGTCATCACTTTACTCTTGTAACTCAAGAAAAATTTTATAACTGATTTTTCTAAACATACATGCATAGATAGTACTAAACTTATCTACCATCATCCACAATAATAATGTAATTCCGCCATACACACATGAATGCGCATGGGCCCTGCGTGGGCCCAAATTGACAATCTAGAGCTCACGCTAAAGTAATTAATGCATATATTGTGAAAAATAAAGATATTCATCCCTTTACAAATAGGCTTTTCCCAAAACATAAAATAGAAACTCTCATCCTCACATTACATTTATAGCCATAAAAAAATAGGGATGCTTTATTTTTCACATAAATACAAAAACAACCTTAGAACATACATCGTGACAACATAAGCTCAAAATAAATTATTAATTTAAGTCGTCCATTCATTCAATCCAGATTAATTAATTAATCACACACGACAAGCACTTATGCGGTTTTTTATTACAAGAATGAATGGACTCATCCATCTCTCCATTTAAGGAAGAGGACAAGAGGTCTTATGGTAATTCAATTACAAACAACATTAAGTAAACGTGCAATGATTCGAGTCTCTAATGCAAAAATAATAAACTAATCATTAAATTTGCCCTTCCAAACCTCTCAAATATTTAAAAACTAATTAAATATGGCTTTTAAATTAAACACAATAATTTTAAAATCTCATGGAAAAATTTAAATAAATGAAAACAAGTTTTTCATTATAAATAAAAGTTTCTAGAATATTACTAGAGCCCAAAAAAAATATTTTGAATCAATTCAACAAATAAATTGATCTAGTTAAACAAATTAACTATGAGCGACTAAATTCCTAAAAAATACAAAAATTTTGAGGAATTTGTTCTCTAAGGATTTTCAGTGGTCTAATATGGTGTTCTAAACACCCTATATTAATTTCAAAAATTAATAATCAATTTTGGATATTTTAAGCAATTAAAATGATGCCCACAAGCATAAATTTTATGCTCTAAAATACCAAAAATATTAAAGAATTTACTAAAAATTTTCTCAAGTCCCCAAGTAGTGTACAAAACACTATTTATTAATTTCAACAATTAACAACTTTATTTGCTATATTTTAAGCAATTAATATTGTGTACATAACACAATATATGCTCTAAAATATGTTCAAAAAAATGAGAAAGTTTACTAAATAATTTTCTCATATGGAAAATAGTGTAATAAAATACATTGTGTTAATTCCATAAATTAACAATCAATAAAAATATTTTAAGCAATTTAATACGTGTACAAAAATACATAATTATATGCTCTAAAATATTAATATGATTTCGATAATTGACCAAAAATTATCCATGGGTCCTACTAAATTTCATATGGTCTCAAAACAGTGCCCTTAATGTCCCTTATTAATTACAAAAATTAAAAATGCATTTTGCTATTTTAAGCAATTAAAGAAATGTCTAAAAAACATAAATTACATGCTCTAAAATAACAAAAATACATGATAATTTACACAAAAGTTATCCTAGAGTCTCTTACAGTGTACTAAACACTATATATTAATCACAAAAAATTAATATTTTGTTTAAGATATTTTAAGCAATTAAAAATACGTACAAAACACATCTTTAATGCTCTAAAATACCAAAAACTATGAAATGACTTATCATGAAATTATTTATAGTCCCACACAGTGTCCTTAATATAGTAAAAATAAAATTTGAATTTTCCATATATTTTTAGAATTTTAAAGCAATTAAAACAGATTTAAAATATTAAAAACTTATTTTTTAATTAACAGAAATTGTTTTAATTACTAAATAATTAAATATTTTTCCAATAAAAATATGAAAAATATATATTAAGGACCGGGGTCGAGAAAAAGACCTCCACTCTCCGGACCCATGGTCGTCAGATCAACGCCGGTCGGCGAGTGTGCCCCAATCTCCTCAGCGAGAGTGGGCATGACCAAACTCTGGTTCATCTTCCCAAAATCCAAACCAATCTGGGTTTTGGGGGCTGCTCAACCCTCCTACTTTGCAAGCTCATATCTCACTCGTTTTTCGTCGAAAACTTACAAAGTTTATACCGTTGGAAAGCTCTCACGGAGTACTACAAGATCATACCAAAAAACAGATCGATCAAACAAGTAAATCTTCCGAAAACAGAGAGCAAAGTTATAGAAAAATTTCATTTTTAACCCAAAACTGAATCTAGGGTTTGCTATATCTCACTCGGTTGAGATAATCAAGGCATGGGACTTTGTGGGGGGACTCTAGAGACCATATGGGACACAACCATATAAAAAATTCAGACTTATATTGGAGTTTTCACGTAGACCCACTTTAAATTCGATTTCATCAAGTTTATGTTAAAAGCTTCACCAAGCTTTAATGGTAGATTTGTTTTGAGCAAAATACGGGCGAATCAACAACCTATAGGCTCTGATACCAATGTAAATAATGTATACACACATGCATACGGGTCGGGTAAAGGACATACCTTGCGGAATATACCCGATCACAGATTGTTTTGGTGGCGTTGTTACAAGCCCGACGATAATACCCACGAACTGCTGCTCTTTAGTGCTTCCGTGTACGCTCTTGTGCTTCGAACGGGTCGTGAGAATGCCTACTAGAGACACCCTCTTTGTATCCACGCGCTAAATCCCAAGCCCTAGTGTGATTTGGTTAGAGAGAGAAAGTAACTAAGAGAGAGAGAGGGAGAGCTGCCTTATTGTGTGCAGAGTTGTGTTTATGTGTGTTATACACATATATATATATATACACACACACACACACACACACATATACATGCCCTAGGACTCCAAGTTATAATCCACATAGGATTTCTTGGACCCTAAGCTAAGCCCTTGGACCCGGTCCATAGATTATGTGGGTGACCCATAACCCACAAAAAATGCTAACAACTACAAACTAGGAAAAACCTAAATAGCCATACGAATACATCTCCAGCCACAAAAATGAAAAAAACAAAAGAAATGGAGGAGAAGAAAGAGGCGATTTATAGCTGCGAAGCCTACGACTGCGATCTCTCCAGGTTCGTCTCTCTCTCTCTCTCTCTCTCTCTCTCTCTTAACCCTACTTGGTGGTCAGGTCAGCCCACGACGAACCTAGCCCCTTCTCAAATAGACAACCTACGGCTATGAGGAACCGACAATCTGGTTTTTTTTTTCCACAGATGATTTAATTTCATATTTAATTTTTCTTTCTAATTGCAAATGCTCTAGTTTTGTGATTTTTATTTTCTTTGGTATAAAATTATTAGTAGATGCGGGTGCGAGGGATTCGGGTACGGGGATGTGGATTCGTGTGCGGGGATGCAGGTGCAAGGGATTCGTCAATTTTTCAAAAAGTAAGGGTGCGGGTGCGGGTGCGGCGGGAGTACTTGGATAAAATATTTAAAATATACTTTAAAATAGTAGTATATACAAATTATTTTATAACTATTAGTGCATTAGTGTATACCCTAGATAACTACTATTATTATTTTCTATTATTTATCTTTTAAACTCCCAAAGTTTTCAAAATTACATGAAAAACTTGTGTTCTTTTTCAAAAGAAAGCTACAAAAAAAGCCCAAGCCACACTCCAAAAGAACTCAAAGAATCCACGGAGCACCCAGTACGGGTGCGCACTAAGTGCGGGTGCGGCGGCATTTTTGAAGAGTCCGTGTTTCATAGAATTAATTGTATTGCTAGTTTACAAGACTGCAATTTAATGTTTCCTATGAAGTATGAACTTGTTTTATTCCTATTTTCTTAATAAATGTAGTAGCCTTTATGTTTATGAGTTTATTGCTTGTTTGTTGTTATTAGGTCTTAATTAGGTATAACATAAAAAAGGGTTCATATATAGTAATATATATAAAAATATATTTTTAATATTTTATATAAGTACCGGCATCGCACCCGCACTCTTGATTTTGGGAAAAATGCCGAACTCACTGCAGCCGCGTCCGTGATTCATAGATCGTTATCTACTACGGTTCACATATTTTTGGCTATGCACACATTTATAAAAATGATGTGTGTATACACATATTTATGGGGTTTGAAAAGTATTAAATTAATGTTGATGAAGAAAAATGCACAAAAAAATTATTGACATGGATATAATAGTAAAATATTACTTTATGCATCTCTCTTTCCCTCCTTCCTCACTTTATACCAAACAAAAGAAAGGAGGACCTCCTTCCTTTCCCTCCCGTTTCACTAAACACAAGGAAGGAAGAGCCTCTTCCCTTCTCTAGGGAGACCTCTTCCAACCTTCCTCTCTTCCCTTCCATTCACTTTTCCATCATTCCTACCAAATATATAGAATAAGGGAATAAATTCAATTAGTTCGTTGGCCAACCAATTCTTTCTCCCTATTTTTTTTTTCTTTAAATAGGTAATGCTAACATAAAAGTATTGTATTCAATTTGTTGGTTGACCAAACACTCGTCTCTCCCTCTTTCTCTTTCTATATTGGTAATGCTAACACATAGAATGAACTCAATGCCCATTAGGAACCATAAAACATCAAAAAGGAGAACTGCATAACTGGCCCAAATTGAACTCGATTGGTTTTGATGAAGATGGAACCAAAACTGGAACTGAGCTATTTGTACCAAACCAACCCGAAATACGGGTCGGATAGGTCCAATTCCAAGGTACTGCACTTACTTTGCACACCCCTAATTATTAGGACTCCTGGGTTTTTTGAAACAATAATCCATCCCCATGGCATTACTCTTTCTAGTTGTGTTTTATACGTGTGAGTGTCTATATGTATGTGGCTATTGCTTGGATGGGTTGAAGAATATTTTGGATATAAGATGGGTTGAAGAATGTAAATGAAATAACTGTTCAGCTATAAATATGCATTACATACCTAAACAGAATAAAGGAGGTATTTACCTTGTTCCAACCTTCTCACATTGTTTCCAAAACCTGATGAAAAGGAATTTTTAGGACAACATTAGATCCAACATACAACCTCAAACAATTAGCTTTATTTGGAAAAAAAAAAAAATAGTGTGAAAACATACCATAAACCCGAAGTACCTCCGAATGCCACAGCTGAAATGAGAACACCTAGTATGACGAAAACAACATCAAAACAACTAAGTTTTTAACTCATCAAAACGGGGAAGGAAAAAAAAAAAAAACTGGGAGATTCTGGGTACATTACATACATTTTTCTATCAAAGTATAACTCCTGTTTTTGAGATTGGCGAATAGCCTGCGAGCACAAAAACAATGTGCGTTCAGTTGTTAATGAGCTTGTCTAGAAATTTAGAATTGACCTTTTAGCACTGGTTGGTTAGCAAATTGTAAATTTAGTAGTTTTATATAACTATAGGAAGGAAAACGATTTATTTGATTGGTTGATAAGGAAAACAGTGAGGAAATAGGGAGGAAAAGAAAATTGGGTAAATTTTGAATTAACTGATTGAATTTCTCTTATTCTACTTTTTTAAAGGTATTATTGAATTTTGAAAAATAATAATAATAATAATAATAATTTCCAAAGGTGATCATTTAAACATGGAGGGATACGCTAGGAAAAGAAAAAAGAAGGTTTCGTTTTTATACTCCCTCTCTGTTCCATATTAAGAGTCTCTTTTGGAAAATCCAACTTATTAAGGGAACAATTTTGATTTTGGTGAGATTTTCAACTTTCCAATATTACTTTTTTTGAAATTTAAAATTATAGTGTCACATAAAAAAAAAAAAGAGGGAAGAGTTAGATATAATAAATGACAAATTTGAAAAGCATGTATTAAAGCACTTTGACTTTTCAAAGAGGACTCTTAAAATGGAACATCAAAAAATGACATCAAGGACTCTTAATATGGGGCAGAGGGAGTACATTTCTTTGCCTATAAACCAATTTTCCAAAAGAAAACCAACAAATTTTCAAGAAATAAAGAGGGAGAAAAAGCAAATCAAAATACGGAGTAACTTACTTGAAAACCATAGCTTTTTATTCTTCTCTGAGATCCAAGCAGAAAATACTCTATCAGATCCCCCCCCCCCCCCAAAAAAAAAAAAAAAAATAGTAAGCAAAACATGCAAATTAACGAAAAACAAAAACAGACCAGAAGGATGTAACAAAGATGATAGAGAAAAACAAGATAAAGACGAAGAATAGCGCAGAAGGGGGTTTGGTTAGCTTAATAAGTTACCAGAAGCCTATCTAAACTACCACCGGGGGTGGTGGTCTAGTGGTTCCAAGCTCACTCCCATGCGGTTTGGCTGCCCCAGGTCCCGGGTTCGAATCCCCACTTGTGCATCTGTCTTGGCATTTGCTTGTGGTGGCTCTTTGGGCCTGGGCTTGGCCCACAGCCGGCTTCTGTGAACTATACTAGGCCCTCGGTGGTGCTACGCTGACAGGGCCAGTGCTTGCGCTGGTTGGTTACTTTGGTATGATATGCTCACCTCTGACCACGAAAGTCCGAACATTGTGTAACGGGGTTGGCAATGTTGCCACTACTGTTAACCCCTTTTGTTCAACAAAAAAAAAAGCCTATCTAAACTTCTAAAGTGGCCATCAATTTGACTACTTTCGTAATTGTAGGCCCAACCCTTCTACGACCATTCAGCCCAAAATTTTAAGCCTCTTAAGTTTTTGCTCAATTCTATTTGTTGGCCATTAATGCAAACCGAGCCCATATACAATAGGGTAATATTTGGGGGCAACCATACATATACATCTCTTACTAAAGGGTGGGCTTCGGGTTGTCCCGAAAAATGTAAATCGAAATCGAAATTATGCATTGAATCAGTTTCATTATGTCATCACGTTGCCGCGGTATCACCAGGGCGGATTTAGAAAATTATTTTAAAATCATCGAATGTTTTTTTTGGACCTAGTTGTACATATTTTACATATATTTTAGACCTAATATGACAAATTTATAATAATTTTCGACCTATTTATACATATTTTGTGTATATTTTAGACTTAATATGACAAATTTTATAGTGTCAAGGGGGCTTTTGGACATATTTCTACATATGTTGTGTATATTTTAGACCTAATATGACAAATTTATAATGCCAGGGGGGGCCGGGCCATGCTACAGGCCAAGGGAGTTCCGAATCTTTCTTGGGGCGAATGCATTAGGACTGCAGCCTTTTTGCATAACAAACCCCGTCTTCGGCAATTTCCAACAAGAGGCTATATGATATGCTACACAAGAAGGTACCAGACGTTGGGCACTCACTTGCGTCTATTTGGCTGTGTCTGTTATGTTCACCTGCCTGAACCGTCCAAAGGGAAGTAGGACAAGAAGACGGTCAAATGCGTGTTCGTTGGATGGGGCTTTTATAATTTTTACGGGGGGGGGGGGGGGGGGGGCTTTTATAATTTTAGGGGGGGCTTAACAGTACAAATATACAATTTTCAAAAAAGCTGGGGTGGGCTTGAGCCGCCCTACCCTAACACATAGATTCCCCCCTGATGATCACTCAATCTTAATCATATATATATGTCCCCTATTTTTAGGGGGATTATAACATGTAGTTAGAGGGTTATTGGTTTTAAATAGTGCGAACTATTTGTGATTCCCTGAAAATAGGGGGCAAGTGTATGATTAATATTGAATGATTACACCACGTTAACGTGATAACGTGGTGCGACAGGCTCATTAAATAATTTCCCAAAAAAAGAAAAACCTTGGGCGAGGTGAAGTTGATAGATTTTAGGGTGTGAAACTATGCATGTCAGCATGTACACTGTTTTCAGGCCCGGCCCAGGGGCAAGGCCACCAAGGCCAATGCCTTGGCCCCCAATCTAATTACAAATTTAAGGAGTCCCAAATTTCCCAATTAGACCAGTACTTGTAATAGTTCAGCCCAAACAAATTTTAAAGCCCAGTAGTGTTTAAATTCAGAGCCCATTCAGCCCAGCTTTATGAAAGACTGTAGAATACTATTAAAGAAATTATTATAGTTAAGGGCCCCCTTAATTCTAAAGCTATATGAAGACCCCTATATAAACTGAGTTAGTATTTTATGTTTAGAAAAACAAAGTCATAGTCCCAAACTGGGTCTCAGTCTCTCACCGTCTCACGACTCTCATGTTTCATGTTTAGGAAAACAAAGTTATAGCCCCCCCTATATAAAATGTGCTTGGATTACTATGAATTTCTTAGTGATATTTATACTTTATAAACTTTTCTTTTCTTTCATCAGTCCGACACTGATGGATAGATTCTAAAAAGTGACTCTTTATATATATACTAAGTTATTGACACGTGCATATCCTCTCTTATTAGCATTTTTGTCTTTTTGTTTTCTTTTTTGAAGGATATAAGTTCATTATTTCTATGCATTTGAGCATAAGATTTGAATATTATTGTTTTAATTTGGTATGAGATTTAAGTAAAAGCGAATTTTGTGTGGATTTAGTTCTAGAATTACTAAGCAAAAATGTATTCATTTTTTTATGAGTTAATTTAATCTCCATATATTCAAAGTTCGGAAAATGGTGAAAAGTCACAGTATGGGTAAATTTTTTTTTTTGAATATCATTGTTTTAATTTGGAATGAGATTTAAGTAAAAGCAAATTTTTTAATCTCCATATATTCAAAGTTCGGGAAATGGTGAAAGTCACAGTATGTGTAAAAAAAAAAAGATTTGAATAAATTCATTTTTTATGAGTTAATTTAATCTCCATATATTCAAAGTTCGGAAAATGGTGAAAAGTCACAATATGGGTAAAAAAAAAGATTTGAATAGTATTGTTTTAATTTGGTATGAGATTTAAGTAAATGCGAATTTTTTAATCTCCATATATTCAAAGTTCAGGAAATGGTGAAAAGTCACAGTATGTGTAAAAAAAATATTTGAATAGTATTGTTTTAATTTGGTATGAGATTTAATTAAAAGCAAATTTTGTGTGGATTTAGTTATAGAATTCTAAACAAAAATATATTCAGTTTTTTTTATGAGTTAATTTAATCTTCATATATTCAAAGTTCGGGAAATGGTGAAAAGTCACAGTATGTGTAAAAAAAAAATCAACAATATATTAATCCTAAATTTTAAGACAAAAGTTGACCGCAGAATCTTTACATAAATGTAATTATACATGTTACAATATACAAATCCTAAATTTGAGAGAAGAAGTTGACCAAAATGTAAATATTAGTAACCAATTCGTAAATAGTCACTAAAATAGCAACTTATTTTGATTTTTTAGAAGCAAATTGTAAATATCCTAAAACTTGTTGAGACAAAAGTTGACTGCAGAATCTTTACATAAATGTAATTATACATGTTACAATATACAAATCCTAAATTTGAGAGAAGAAGTTGACCAAAATGTAAATATTAGTAATCAATTCGTAAATAGTCACTAAAATAGCAACTTATTTTGACTTTTTTAGAAGCAAATTGTAAATATCCTAAAACTTGTTGATCCTAATGTAATTACTTCAGAGAAGTTGACCAGAATGTAAATATAACCACTTATTTTGACTTTTTTTAGAAGCAAATTGTAAATATCCTAAAACTTGTTGATCCAAATGTAATTACATCAAAGAAGTTGACCAGAATGTATATATAGCCACTTATTTTGACTTTTTTTTGAAGCGGATTATAAATATCGCAGAACTTGTTGACCCATATGTAATTACACACAATATTGTTGATTGAAACCTCATTATTATATTAAATAAAATTGCAAAAGCTGACCTAAACCTAATTACCTTATTTTGACATGACCAAATTACCCTCACACAAATCAATATATCCTTATGATGGGTACAAATGCATGATTAAATATGGTATAGTAGGGAGGGCAAAATGGACCTTAAAAAGGTTGTAAAACATGGATGATAACGAATGCTTTTTTGGCGCAAATATACCGGGAAAACCATCCAGATTAGAACAAAAGTAAGATAAAATACTAAAAGGTAAGGGAATAGATGGGATAGGAAAGGGTAAAATGGTAATTCAACTTTGGGATTTGGGTGAACTTTGGGCGCTAAGCATCTTATTAGTCAAAATTTGAAGCGGATTATAAATATTGCAGAACTTATTGACCCATATGTAATTAAACACAATATTGTTGATTGAAACATCATTATTAGATTAAATAAAATTGCAAAAGCTGACCTAAACCTAATTACCTTATTTTTACATGACCTAATTACCCTCACACAAATCAATATATTCTTGTGATGGGTACAGATGTATGATTAAATATGGTATAGTAGGGAGGGCAAAATGGACCTTAAAAAGGTTGTAAAACATGATGATAACGTATGCTTTTTTGGCGCAAATATATAGGGAAAACCATCCAGATTAGAACAAAAGTCAGATAAAAGACTCAAAGGTAAGGGAATAGATGGGATAGGAAAGGGTAAAATGGTAATTCAACTTTGGGATTTGGGTGAACTTTGGGCACTAAGCCGCTTATATATAAGGGTATAGATATATATATATATATATACAGTCAAGCTCTAAAGAGGACGCCCTCTTTTTATTAAAGGGAGGGCCTCTGTTTTGGCCGTCGGATCGTGTTTTCATTAATGGCAGTTATGTCATTTTATAGTTTTTAAACACGATCCAATGGTCAAAACAAAGGCCCTATCTTTAATAAAAAGAGGGCGCCCTCTTTAGAGAATCTTTGTATATATATATTTGGTGCTATTTTGATAACATTGGCGTATATCATCTGCAACAATTCAATTATGGTGATTTCAAGTTGAAACAGTGGTGAAATTTCTCCACTGTTTTAAAAGGCAAAAACCATAACAATAACAAGTTGAAACAGTGGAGAAATTTTACCACTGTTTTAAAAGGTGAAAACCACAATAGCAATAACAAGTTGAAACATTGGAGACATTCACCATTGTTTTAAAAGGTAGTGAAATTTCACCACAGTTTCAAAATTTTCATCATGTGAACAATTTCAACTCAAACAATATGATTTTTTTTTTCCTCAGATCACATGTGAATTTTTTTCTCAGTTTTTGAAAACGAACATGAGCAGGTGTTAAAATTTCACCATTTTTATGTTAATGTCATTGAACACATATACGATTTGTTCTTAGAAATTTCGTCATTGCTAAGTGGTGAGGTGAAATTTCACCTAATTCATCGTTTGAAAATTATGACTGTAGGCATGAAACATAAGCATCCCAAATTTTTGAGAAATATAGCAACTACATAATATCACATACGTGGTGACTTTGACAATTTTCACAATTACATGTGTGGAATGTTGTACATTAATAATTCTACAATTTTTCAAAAGTTCATGACATAAGCTAGTTCGATGTACTTTGGTTCCATTAAACAATTGCGTGTAGTAAATAGATTTCAAATAAGTAGTAGTAAACCGTACCTACTTTCGCCATCTTCACAATCCGCATTGACAAGTTGAGGGTATCAATCCACTGATCACTAAAGTGTAACTTGAACGTCTATTGTGATACAAGTTTGAAAAGAGCCAGTTGTAAATAGTTTGATTTTTGTGTAGTTGCTTTTTGGTTGACTTGAAAATGACCCAAGTATTGCTTCTTTATCAAACTAAGACAATATTGATTTTCAGTAAACTAGTCAAAATAACGAAGTTTGGCAGTCAAGAAAAGAAAAAGAAAATCATTCTAAACCGCTAGGATGATCGTAAACTATCCCTCCAATATTATATCATATAGTACATATTTCTAGCTTGTGATTATAAAAACTTGTGATATAGAGGTTCTAACAATATATTCTCCAATTCTTCCCAATTTCAGATTCAAGGTTTCAATTTCAGACTACCAAACACGAACCAAGGAAATTTGAAAACCATCCATAGTTGTGGACCTATAGCACCTTTTTTTTGGTCCATTTGAGCTAATGATTTATGTCTCATGGGTATCAAGTTGTATTAACTATTTTGTACACAGCTCAATTATGAAATCAAAGAGAGAGAGAGAGAGATTTATGGAGGGGTGTTACCAATCGATTAATCATGCAAGTTGATGAATTAATCATTGTCATTTAATTAGTATTAAAGCTTTAAATCCTTGGTCTATTAATAACGTTATACTTTCCAAATTTAGAATTCCAAATAAATGAAGAAAGGAGAAGAGTTAAAAGACATTTAATACTCATAATACATTGACATCTAGAATCCATTTAATTTGATAGAGCAATTACTGAGGTTGTTAACATAAGCCAAAACTTGGTAGTTGGGATGCTGTATTACTGTATACACATGGATTTGTGAAAAACAAGGACATGGCAGATCACATGTGCAGTCAATATGTGTCTTTTTCATCACCTTCTAAGAATACAAGTCATCACAGAGATCTCACACCCACTACTCTTGTACAACCTTGCTTGAAAATCTCAAGAAAGATAGCATCCAATGGATACAATTCACCTGCTAACTGGCTTTTTAAGCCTCTTATGAAAAATTTGTTTTCTGGTTTAGAGGAGGAGAATCATATTATGAACATAGCGGACCACAACAGAGAATCACAAAATTTTCAATTGCAATTTTGAAGTTCCAAAATGAACCCAGATCAATCCTTCCCAATTTCAGTTCATTTTCAATATTTTTTTTTTTGGAAACAATAAGAGCATTTTATTAAAATTACTCCCTCCGTCCCATTTTATGTGTCCATTATTCTTTTTTGGGATGTCCCAAAATTGTTGTCCACTTTCCTAAAATAGTATGTAAATTTTACTTAGTTTCCCAAACTACCCTTCCTTTCAATCAACATGCACCAAAATAAAACAAAAAAAAAAGTGCAATGATTATGGGCAATTGTGGAAAGTAGGGGTAGATTCTTTTTTGTCCCCTTAAATAGTTGGATTCCCCAAGATGGACACATAAAATGGACGAGTCGGTGAAGGCGCGGCAATGGGAATGTAGAGAGAGAGTGTGTTTCGTTGGGCGGGAGTCGTTTCCTGAGAGACACAGAGAGAGAGAAGTGAGAGCTTAGAGTTAGAAGGTGGGGGTATTTTCGTACAATACTAATTGACAGACCTATTGTTACACATTTTTTAAGTTACCCTTAAACTAACATAATTAGTATAAACTGTCCTAATATGTAATTGACCCATTATTTAATTCATTTTTATACAAATTCCCAATAGTTTAAATATTTACATACCCGCCCCCATATAATAACTGGACCCCAAAATTTATACTATACTAATTTTCAAACGAGGTGTTACAAAATGACAATAAATTAAAAAACCTGGGGATTACTCCTGACACACGCGCGCGACACTCGCTTCACATCCTCTAGGTAAAACAATTCAAAGAGTACAAATATTCTTGACTCTGTGTTCCAAAAGCCTACCTACATAGATGCTTTCCATTTCTTTATATAATGGTATTACCGTAGGCTTACAGCTGGTATTACCAAAGATAAAAGATTACAATTAACAAAGATGGAAGATTACAATTTGGTATAATATTACAGTTGGTATTTACCAAAGATAGAAGATTACAATTGCTGTTTTGGTGAAGAATGATCTGGGGGATCTTGTGGTTGTCTAATACACCCCCGCAAGATAATGGGCCTTGGACGAACCATTAGCTTGGCTCTCAATTTGTGAAAACGAGATGTAGAGAGGCCTTTGGTGAAGATATCAGCAACCTGATCTTCAGTGCAAATATATTGAACATCCAACTCTTTTAGAACAACCTTTTCCCGAACATAGTGATAATCAACCTCTAAATTTTTGTTCGAGCATGGAAAATGGGAGTAGAGGCAAGAGAGATGGAGCTGATGTTGTCACACCAAATGAGCAGGGTGGTTAAAAAAATTCGAAGGTCTTTCAAGAAAGATCGCAGCCAAGAAATTTCTGTCGCCGTTTGAGGTAATTGACGATATTCTGACTCTGTACTCGATCGTGACACTGTTGCCTGCTTTTTAGCACTCTAAGAGATGGGATTGTTCCCAAAATAAACACAATATCCACCTGTAGAGCGCCTATCAGCCGGACTCCCAGCATAATCGGCATCGGAATACGCCTCAAGGCGTAAAGAACCTTTTTGGAAGAATAAACCATGATCAGAGGATCCCTTGATATAGTGTAAGAGACGCTTAACAGCAGTCCAATGAGTGGTAGTTGGATGATTCATGTACTGGCAAACTTGATGAAAGGTCCGGATGGGTTAAGGTTAAATATAACCACACTACGATACTCAATCGGATCAAGAAGAGAATCACCATCCGAAGGAGCCATATTTGTTCTACTTGCAACAGGAGATGAACAAGGTTTAGCATTGACCATGTTAGTATGCTGAAGAAGATCGACAACATACTTAGTTTGAGTTAAAGACAACCCTTGGGGAGTGAACATGGCTTCAAGGCCCAAAAAATAATGTAAGCACCCGAGATCCTTCATAGAGAACAAATTTCCTAGGTTCATTATTAGGTGTAAAAGACGAGTTTCACTATTGTCGGTGAGAAGATTATCATCCACATAAATTAATAACAAAACAGTGATGTCGTTACGATGAAATATGAAAAGAGAATAATCAGCCTTTGAGCCGACAAAACCCAATTCTTCAAGATAATTAGAAAACCATTGAAACCAGGCCCTGGGCGCCTATTTCAGGCCATAGAGAGAACGTTGGAGCTTACAAACATGGTTGGGAAACATCGAATCCTCAAAGCCCCAAGGTTGGCGCATGTATACTTCTTCATTGAGATTGCCATGAAGAAAAGCATTTTGAACATCGAGTTGGCGGAGTGGCCAGTTGTGATGAATAGCTAGAGCCTAGACTACCCGAATAGTAGTATGTTTGACAACTGGACTAAAAGTTTTAGTGCAATCAAGGCCTTCTTGTTGATGAAATCCATTGGCCACAAGTCGTGCTTTATAGCACTCAATAGATCCGTCAGACTTTTTTTAATCATATAAACCCATTTATTGGCAAGGACATTCATGAATGAGGATTGTTGGACAAGAGACCACGTCCCACTTTTCTGAAGTGCATTGAATTCGACACCCATAGCTGATCACCACTCTTGATATTTTATTGCTTGTCTGAAGCAAGTGGGTTCAACTTGTTCGTGAATGGAAGCAACAATGAGGGACTACTTAGGATTAGGCACCTAAATACCAGTTTTTCCATGAGTAGTCATTGAATGAGTAGATAGCATTGGCATTGTTGAAGGCAGTTCAAGAATGGTATTGGGTTCCTCAATTTGAGGGAGGGCATAGGAGGGAGGAGGATAGGGTTGGTTGCAGAACTAAGAGATGGAGGGCACGAGGTGGGTAAAGGTGGTAGCACTGGTTCGGGTTCAGGACTTGTGGTGGGAATAGGTGGCACATCTATATAAGGAGAATTGATCAAATGAGAGGATATTTCCGCCGGCACAGACTTAGTGGCAAATAGTGACTAGTAGGGAAATGAAGATTCATTAAACATGACATGACGGGACAAGTAAACTAGACCATTGTCAATATCTAAGCAACGATAACCTTGATGATTGAGAGAGTAACCAAAGAAAATGCATTGTTTGGAGCGAAATTGAAGCTTATTTTGATTACATGGACGAAGGTAGGGAAAACAAGCACATCCAAATGTATGAAGAGTGGTATAATCAGGACGCCGTTGAAAAAGTTTTTCGTAAGGTGACATATACCCCAAATTCGAGTTGGAAGATGATTGATAAGGAACACACCATGTTAAAGGCATCTGCCCAATATTTGGTGGGCATGCCGGCCTGAGCCAGAGTGAGCCCAGTGTCAACAATATGTCCATGTTTATGCTCAGTAGTGTCATTTTGTTCTGGAGTATGAGGACATGACAAGCGATGAGAGATGCCATGTTGAGATAAAAAAAACACTAAAACTCATTGTTTTGGTGAGCATTCCCATATTCACCACCCCCATCAGTTTGCAAGGATTTAATTTTACATGAAAAGAAATTTTCAACACGAGTCATAAATTTGATAAAGTTAGATAGTGTCTCATGTTTGAAACGCATAGGAAAAATCCAACAGTACTTGGAATAATCATCAACAAATAATAAGTAATACTTTGAACCTTTTATTGAAATACATGGAGAAGACCAAATATCAGAATGTACTAGTTCCAAAGGAGAAGAAGAAATGGAGTCTGATGCCTAAAAGGGCAATCAAGAACTCTTTCCTAAGGGACATTTGTCACAGAAGAAATTTGTCACACCCATTCCGGGAAAATCACGATTTTAAAAATGCATAAATGAAATTTTGTGAATTATCAATGTCATTTGATAATGGGAATGGGGTTGACTGGAGGTTAACGGAAAGTGACAAGTGAGGACACATAGAATTGGTAATTCATGTTGCATTGACATGAGGAAATGACATATATATGATTTTAAATGTTATTTGACTTTACCTGATTCTCATGAATAGTAATTATACATGTGTAGCATCATTTCTGGTAGCTTTGATATGGGTTAAGATCATTTTGAATACTGTGGTAAGAACGTGAGTGACACGTTGCATAAAAAGTAGGTAATCTAGAGACTCCACGAAATTAGTTTCAGAACGTGATTTTTGGACCCAAATGGAACTTTGGCGAAAACTTTTATAAATTTTTGTTTTCACTCGCGAAGTTATAAAATGGATGTGTGCGACGTTTCAGGACTTAATTAGGAGTTTCGAGAACTCGTGGGGAGTTAAGTGTAATTCCCGAGAGTTATTCTTATAAATAGTAGTGGATGAGATTTCTTTATTATCCAAACTTTCAAAATATCTAAAGGAAGGAGAAAGAAATGAGATTTGATCCTACGACCTTTCCGACGATAAACGGCGACCATCCGTCCGTCAGTTTTTAGCCAGATTTCATATTTGGACTCCTCGAGGTAAGAGCTTCAGTTTGATACCTCTTCGGCCTCGTTTGGCAAAGTTTTTCTGAAAAGTTAATTTTAAGAAATTGGGGAAAACATGTCTATACTTGTAGGAATTGCTTGAGATCGGAAATCCGACGTTTATTTGGTGTCCTAGTACTTCTCCTGAAGTTTTAGAGTTATAGCTCGAGGTATGAATTTCGAACCTATGTAATATAGGAAATTTTGGATGTTTTAGATATTTTGTATGAAATGTGATCCGTGCAAACTTATGTATTAAACTAGGCCCGTTAATTTTAGCGAGTACGTATAGGAAAGCATGGTGACATGATTAAGTGAGTATGCTAAATGTTTATGTGGGTCAAAGGGGAGTTTGATATAATTTCATGTCGGTGCACGCCTCTCGATGTTTGAGAGTTTATAGTAGTGACGACTACTTGCTTGGTGTGGGAAGTGGTCAACCAGAGCAGATGGATGCAATGGTTGAGTGATCCTTGGCTAACCATTGGTATCGCGGTTTAAGATTTAAGACTTGCCGATATATTGGGTGAATGCGTATCTCTCTCCCCGGAGACTAAATTATATGATTTAGATATTTAAAATATGAATTACCGCATATGCATTTGTTTAGAATTGTACACTTAGCGTATAGTCGAGCAGTGGAGACTTCCTCCATTGCAGGTAAAAAAAAAAGGGCAAGATGAAGCGAGAAGAGTGAGGGCGAGGAATGCCGGGGGAATCACACTTGTTTATACTTTTGTTTTAATCTTAAACTTGTATTAAGGATTTGGAATGTGTAAAATGTTAGTAATAGAAACTTGGGATTAGTTTCGTAGTATTATACCTTGTATTCGAACTCCTGTAATGATGTTTTAGATCGTTAATGTATCGATGTGGTTGTGTGGATTTTGGTTGGAGAGTCGTGATTTGATAAACTTTACAACTTAGTAAGCTGCCAGGGAATCAGTCGACTGATCCATAGTTCGGTCGACTGGACCACTGTGCATTTTTGGCCACTGTTTTTAATTATGGCAAAACCAGTCGACTGGGCCCTGTTTTGGTCGAATGGACCTTTACAAAAATGTTGATTTTTGGTTTTTGCTTAAGACATAGTCGACTGGGAGGAGTCAGTCGACTGAGAAATTGAGGCCCTAGTCGACTGAGGCCCGATACAGTCGACTGGACAGGTTGATGATCTTTTGAAACCTTTTTCTTCAGGTCTCCAGTCCACTGGACTCCCGATACAGTCGATTGGACCTCTGTGTTCAAAACTGATTTCTTGTGGATAGGTTTCAATTGGACAAAACTTTTTACAACTCTGATTTTAATGGTTTTCACTTATAATTTTCACTGCTATTGATACTTTAATGGAACTAGATAAGCCTTGATGGCGTGCCACATGTTCTATTTTCGCGCGTAGCGGGATGGGTCATGACATTTGTTAGTATCAGAGCTATAGGTAACAAAACTTTAGGAATGTTCGATGTCGAGTGGAATGTTGAGTGAATTGACACATATGCTAGAATGCATTCATACATAGTAGAGATATTTGATGCATATGGTATGTTGTTATAAATACATGTTTATAATATTTATCATACATGCATAGTACTTATGCATTCGTGAATCAGTGGAATCATACAGATGTGGAGCTGTATGATGAGATAAAGTTATCATTGGTTATCATAGACCTTTTGTGGTGGCACGGGGGTTAGATGATATCGTAGTAGTGACGAACAAAATAATAAAATGATTTGTGATCAAATCGGTGATTGCTTTAAACGTTAGTGACGAGTGCCATTTGAGGGATCTAACCAAGAACGGGGTTTGAATAGTGAGCATCATAAGAGATTTCCTTATAGTTCACATAGAGAATGAAAGTGGTTGTCCACAGTTGAGTTTTGGACTTGGGATTGATTGATCAGAGTTTTGTTTCAGACATGGGTTAAACATCGTGAATAGTTGGAGGTTTATGATAGAAAGATAGTCCAGCAACATGTATTGCTAGTGTATGAGGTAGGTGAGAAATCTCTCACCTTATCTTACGGTGTTAACCTACGGTACGATTATACGGGGCTATATTATAGTGTATCTTACGATATATGCAGTGTATGCCAGGTAGTTGAAGAATCTTTCAACTTATCGTGCAGTATTGGAACGATTGGATGGTTGAGGAATCACTCAACCTATCTTATGGTATGTATTGGACGGTTGAGGAATCTCTCAATCTATCTGGTGGTATGTATTGAGAATTAAAAAATATCTTAACGGGTTGATCGGGAGAGAACAAATCCTAATTACACGCCTTAATTCACATTTGTTAGTCATTTTTACCTTATTTTTGTGTAGTTTTACTTTATTTTCTATTTTCTGTCAGGTTTTAGAAGAAAACATGGAATCCAGGTTAAATAAGGTGAAAAAGCAGGAAGAAAGAAGCAGAAAAAGACCCCTCGCGCGCGCGGACCGCTCACGCGAAAACCCAGAATTCGCTCGCGCGATCCCCCAAATGACGCGCTCGCGCGGCCCGCGCGCGCGAGCTGTACAAAAACCAAAGTTACGTATTTGGCTGTTCTGAAGACTCCTGTCCAAACAAAACTGCTTAATTGCGTCCAGACTGTAAAATATAGCAGCTCTAGTGCAATACGAGTTAGGAAAGCTTCTAAATACTCTTGTAAACTCTATATATATCTAGTTTTTATAATTTTTGGGGGTTAGACATTATTTCATTGAGAGCTTTGGAAGTCAAGAGGAAGAAGAAGATCAAGCTTGAAGGTCACTAATGGCTTCCATCAACCCAATCTTCATGCTTTCAACCACCATGATCAACTAAACTCCTAGTCTAGGGTTTCAATGAAACCCTAGCTATGTAAAGGGGGATTTTCGATACTTTTCTATTCTAGGATTCTATGTTTTTGAGATAGTGATTGTATGTTGGTGGATTAATTATTTATAATCAGTTTTTAATATTAATAATCAATGGTATTTTGGATCTATTCTTGTCTTAGATTTTTTCTTATACTTATTGAACTCAATAGTCCTTGATTTCTGTGATTGATAGGAGTATTTACATACAATGGTGCTTATGTGATTGTGATGTTTACATCTTTTATAATCCATGCTTAGGAAAGATGAGTTATGCTACACCCTAGTTATAGGTAGATAATTCATGTGAACCATAGATGGATTATGCTTAGGTTGAACTAACAATATCTTGTTGACGATACCATTGGGCTTGTAGCTACGATAGATCATAACTATTCCAACATAGAACTTAAAGTAGGAAGTATAGACCGCCGATGCATAGTTAGTGGTGGATTTGTAATCCTAGATCTCATCTCCATATATTCAAACAATTCTCAATTTAGCATACAAGTTTACTTAGATTTACCTCTAGATTTTATTTTCGTAAAGTCATAATTTAATTCATAATTTAAATTAGTAGTAATAATCAAATTCCAAATCAATCGAATTTCCGATTTTCTTATAACTAAATAGATTAGATTTTATTAATTAAAGGATAAAAAATAGCAATCCCTGTGGGTTCGACCTTTACTTCCACACTGCAAATCTTTTGAAAGTAAAGCATAAATTAAGCATACTTTTTATCTTGATTCTGACGAGATGAATTTTTGGCGCCGTTGCCGGGGATTGAAATAATTTTTTGCCGTTAATTTTTAGAATCGTAATTTACTTACTTAGTAAATATTAGTGTTTATTTTATTTCCTTTGTTTCTAATTTTATTCTCGAGTCGCTAAAATTATCCTTGTTTCTACAGATCTTAAATCGTCAATTCTAGCAAGATCGAGTGGAGCAGCTGTGCACGTCAACGAAGCTTACACGGACTTGAAAAATAAAAATTGCAATCAATTTAAAATCACCAAGTAAATCCGTATATAAATTTTGCATCAAACCACTGTAAGTCAGGGCGCTGAGACGCAATACTTGCATTAGGGTAGGTGTGGATTGAGCATTGCATTAGCTAGGAAACCCGGGGCGATGGGCTTGACGCGGTCATTGCATTACAGGATAACTTCATACATCATGTTAGTCTTGTGTGCTTGCGTGCTTGATTTTTAGCGTAGGTTATTTTTTTTGTTTCATTGAGTCAGTTTTTAGTTTATGTTTGGTACTCGCTCAAGTAAACCGAAATTAAATCCGCTTAATCTCGAACTTGAACGTACTCTTAGAGTCCTTAGGTCGTCAACGCAAGCTTCTAGAGCTCGGTTGATGTTAGACGACGAGTCCACACCGGAACCGTCATCTTTGTTTGAGTCGGAAATCTGAAGTACTCTTAACCGTTTAAGAAAAACTAAAATGATAAAAATTGAACCTATTCCAATGGCCGATTTTGGACATAACAGGAATAACGGAAATAACCAGAATGATGGGGATAATCTTAACATACCCCCTCCACCACCGTTAAAGGATTACTTTACTCCTACTGCCTATACACCACCGTCATGTATTGCATTACTGGAAGTGACTGCCGCTCACTTTAAAATTAAATCGTCAACTATTGCTCTCCTTCCGTCATTTCACGGTCGTGTTAAAGAAGACCCTTGTAATCATCTCGGTGAATTTCAGGGTATCTGTGCAACGTTAAAAATTCAGAACTTAACGGATGATGAGTTAAAACTGCGTCTTTTCCCGTTTTCACTTAAAGATAAAGCTAAGTATTGGCTCCAATCCTTGGAACCAAATTCAATAAGAACATGGGATGAGTTGCATACTGCTTTCCTACAGAAATTTTTCCCCATCGCTAGAACTAATCAGATTAGGAAATCTATAACTAATTTCACAATGCAAGATGGCGAAACCCTTTACGATACATGGGAACAGTTCAAAGAACTCTTACGTTCTTGCCCTCATCATCAGATACCTAGATGGCAGCTTGTGCAGGTCTTTTACGAGGGATTAATCCCAGCAGTACGGAACATCGTCGATGCTATTTGTGCGGGGACTTTCCTCCACAAAAGTGCCGACGAAGCTTGGAAGATTTCTGAAACACTAAGCGAAAACTCAATGCACCAAGCTGTATCTGTACGACCCGAGGGACACCTCCCACCTAACCCAAAGAGAGAGGCTAAAGTTGTGTCTAATCAATCTTATGAAATTCAAGAACTAAATCGATAAATGGACCAACTTATGATGATGGGCCACATACAAGGTCCACCCCCTCCTGCTGAAGTATGCCAGTTATGCTCAGATTTGTCGCATTCGACATTAGCATGTTTGTCAGCTTCCCAGTTCCCAGAATTTGTTGAACAACATATTAATGCGGTTCAACAGTTCCAAAGACCCAATTATAACCCCACGGGTTATAAACCAAACACGACATGGGGACCTCACCTGAACCTTTCATGGAACTCTAATAGTGAGAAACCGTATTCGAAACCCGATACGACGAATTTTCTTAATGCGTATAAGCCACAAGCTAATCAGTATCAGTAGCCGCCGAACCAACAAAATCAATACCAACAACCTCCATTCCGTGCTAATCCTCCTAGGGATAAAACTTTCGAAGAGAGCGTGTTGGCATCATTAAAGACCTTAGAGGCCCAATCACAATCGCAGTCGCAACTGGTTAATTCCCATACGCAATCTATAGCGAAGTTAGAGTCCCAAATGGGACAATTAGCTAACACATTGAATCGCCATAATGAGGGAAAATTACCAAGTCAACCTGTGCAAAATCCTAAAGGTCAGTATGAGATTGGTACGGCTAGCGACCAAGTAAACGCTGTTTCAACAAGGACAACTGAACGTCCTGAGGAGGTCGTACCTTCTCCCGAAATGAGAAAGGATGAGGGTAAAGAAAAAGAAAAGGGTAAAAAGGAAGAGAATACAACTCCAGTTTCAATAGACGCTAATCCTCTAGTATCGAATAAAACATCTAAAGCAGCAAATCCTTCCGATTACGTGCCTAGAATGCCTTTCTCACTGAGCAGGGAAGCCCCGACTCACTTTACTAGAAAAAGCACGAAACCGGAAGATATTCTCAAAATATTTAAAGAAGTAAAGATCAATATTCCACTGTTGGAGGCGATTAAACAGATACCCCCGTTGTGGATATCGCAGGTTTTCAAATTTTACCCACTTTTAAAACAAATATTTTCAAATTCAAATCCAAATAAGAGTCGCCACTTAATTTTTTTAAAAGGAAAAATTAAGAAACCATTTTAAAGCAAACTGATCTTTTGCGAAACCAAAGATAAACTGGGTCCGGGGATTATGGAATGAAAGGGGAAGGAGCCCGGCGGACTAAAACACCCCCTTTCATCCTATCTCACGATAGGCGAGACTCAACATCCTTTTTAATCAAATTATTAATCTAAGCATGCCCTCAATTAATACATATATAGGTATACATAACACAAGCATGTTGAAAGGGTGCAAAATTGCTAACGGTAAAATATCATTCATAAGTCACATAATTCAACTAGCAAACATCATGATATGCAATAGAGAACTAGAAAACATACCCGAGATCCGGCCGCGAATATCAAACGTGCAATGCATGCAAAAATAAACCTAAGAAAGGTCTCTAACACATATATACACATAAGGCAAAACCTAGGCTAAGGCGTCGCACATGGAGTCGAAAATCAATATGAATCAAAAATGGAATTAAACTAGAGAAGAGTTGAGGAATTGTACCTCAAATGCGCTACAAAACAAAGGTTAGTACACATGCCTTAGACAAGATATAATATCATAAATAAGTAAATCCTAAGTCATGTTCAATTAGATATATCTTAGGCAAGAGATAAGTCCTACTTATGGATATTAACATGTATGAATGAATGCATGAATATGAACAAATATGGGACATGAATTTATTCACCAATTTGGATCACTACGCCTCTGGATTTAATCTAAATTATCATTATTCAAAACATGGTTTGGGTCTCAAGACATTAAGAGACCATTTGAGTTGAAACAAATAAGATTAGACAAAAACAGTAGCAGTTTTTTGTGATTTACAGAGAGCCGACCCGACGTTCAAAAATGGATATAAAATACTTTCAACGGTTGGATCTTACTGATTTTTGGATATGTTATGCCTCTGTGAGTCTAGTTTCTAACCCAAAAAGAAAATCGAGGTTTCAACGGTTAGATCTCCAGGAATACTGAAAATACTAGACCTCACTCAGGATTCTGCAACTCTCTGTCCAGAGATCTTGTATGATTTTCTAAAAATAGTAAACAAATGAGAAACACTTAGATCTTTTTAGGGTACCTTCCTAACACATTAAGGTACTTATAAAAAATTATTTGAGACCCCGAAAACTTTATTAGGGTTCTGATTTATTAATTTCAAAACAGACTTATTATTCTGAAAGCATTTTAGAACTCTGGACAGATTGTGATTAGCTCACAAAAATCATGATCAAACCTCTCTAATCACAAAATCTTACTAAAACAAAAATCACAGTGGTAAAACAATGTGTTACTGAAAATTGCCCGTTAGTTTCACTTGATTTCAACGGTTAGATCTTAAACTAAAAATCTTTGATCAAAAACAGATTGTGAACCCACTGTTTTTGTCTTGCTAGTTCAAGTTTGTTGATTGGCCTCAACTATTAAAACATGAAGTTGGGGCTCAAACCAAACTACTTCTTCTATCATTTGATGGTCATTGAAGACTATGAGGCATACTACACTTATGGATCTCGATGAAGTATTGAAATGAACTTCACAAAATCCTCAAATAAAGAATTCAAACCTATGGATCCAAGTTTGAATCCAACTTATCACTCCTACTATTTGATGGTCATTGGAGTTAGAGACATACATGCTCATAGGTTCTAGATGAAGTATGAAAGACTTCTTAAAACCTAAGAGATTGATTAATCCAAGCCATGGGAGTAGACTTGAATTAACACATTTTCTCCTACCATTTGGTGGTCATGGGAGACTAAATGAAGTTAAAATCTACTCAAAACCTCATTGGAATATAGTAAGGATTCCATAAGATTTCTTAATGAAGAGGTTCAAGTCATGGATTAGGACTTGAATCTCAACAATTATATGTAGATTATGACTATGATTCATTTTAATCTCCATATGGATCATAAGATCATAGGAAACTAAGGAATCAAAACTCAAAGAGGTTCACTAGGGTATGTAAAATCTCATGAGCCTTACAAGAGATGGTAGAAATAAGAAATCAAAGTTTGTTTTAGAGAAACTAAGAACACAAGCTCTTCAAAATTGAATTTATTTAAAACTCAAGGCATCAATTAGATCCAAATCAATGAAATATTATGAGATTCAATCACAAGTTCTAAGTGGTGTGTGATGAAATGAGGTAAGAAGAGAGGTTTTGAAAATGTGTAAAGTTCCTAGATCTAAGAACTTGTGATTGAATTATTATATATATATATATATATGAAGGCTTTACCTCTAGATCTTCTCAAAACTTGTAGAGATGTTGAATTCCTCAAGCTTTTCCTCTTCTTCTTCCTCAAGCTTCAAGCTCCTTCAATGGTGATTTGATGGTTGGGTAGAGTTTTGTTGGGATTTGGGTAAAATAATTGGTAGAGTTTCTCTCTCTATCTTTTTTTTCTCTAAAGCTCTCCCAATATTTCTATATATAATTCAAGTGTCTCTCCCCCAAAATGAGAGAAATGGGTTTTTTTATAGACTTTCATTATCTTAGGGGCCAAGATAAGGGTAGATAGGTCAATTTGGGGTGGGTTAGGAATATTCTATGGCATCTCTAACTCTCCATGGCACTTCTATGTAATTCCAATAAACTTGAAAGGCATTTAAGTTGGCTAGAATAAAGGAACATTCTAGAGCATCTTCAAAACACATGGGAGATTAGTGCCCAACAAAGGGCTTTTTGTGTATTTCTTAGATAAGGAATATGCCAAGGGATCTCTAACTCTCCAAATCACATGGGCTACTTTCTTTTATTATTTTCTTTTTCCTATATATATATATATATGTATAGACACATTTTTTCTTTTTTTTTTTTAAATCTAAATTAATCATATGAGTTACCAATCAGTATATTTTTTTCTTTTTAAATCTAAATAAAATACAGGAAACAATGTTATTTTTAGAAAATATAATAATAATAATTATTATTCAATCTATTCTATTTTTTTAGAAAGTAACCCATGATCCAGTGAGCTCAAGACAGATGGTCAGTGATTGGCCAAATCTAGGGATATTAGGAGTAAGGTTTGGGAACTTGAAGCTTTTCAGAAGTCGAAGCGATGAACTTGAAGAAAATCGTCGGGACATTATTCATCATTGATTTCTAGAGATAAATCCCCCTAAGTTTAATAGTTCGGTCAAAATTGGGGTGTCTACAGTTTGCCCCTCTTCGGCAGAGCTTGTGAAGCAACGCGTATCACAAGTGAATGTCGAAGCCTGTGTGAAGACAAGCCTTTGATCGGGCTATTGAACTTAGGTAAAAATAAAATGCGCTGCAAAACATTCGCAGAGACGGTCGGTGCTGGTCGTGCTCAATGGTGAGCTGCCTACGTATCCCAACGGGAATCAGACCAGGACGTAGTTCGGGTAAGGGATAACACACAAATGCAAATAATCACACGGATGAATGCTCTTATCTTATCGTGATGCACATGCTCATGCAATCTTATATCTTATGCTCCTAAACGTGATGATCCCGAGTCACGTTACTTTTCCTATTATCAGAAATGCACCCTATACATTGAATTATCCTATTATGATACCGTCCTACTCTAGGAACATCATGATTGATGTATACACATTTCATATGTGTTGGAGAATCGTCTGATTGACTGAGATGCGCCTTGCGCCTTACACTCCATAGCCAAGTCAGGTAGCACGCTGGAAGACTGAGCCGCTTCATGCTCAAAATCCCCTAAAATCATCTTATCGGCTAAGCCGAATCAGGTAGCACGCAGAAAGATTTGAGCAGCTCTATGCTCAAAATCCCCCAAAATCATCTGATCGGCTAAGCCGAATCAGGTAGCACGCAGAAAGATTTGAGCAGCTCTATGCTCAAAATCCCCCAAAATCATCTGATCGGCTAAGCCGAATCAGGTAGCACGCAGAAAGATTTGAGCAGCTCTATGCTCAAAATCCCCCAAAATCATCTGATCGGCTAAGCCGAATCAGGTAGCACGCAGAAAGATTTGAGCAGCTCTATGCTCAAAATCCCCCAAAATCATCTGATCGGCTAAGCCGAATCAGGTAGCACGCAGAAAGATTTGAGCAGCTCTATGCTCAAAATCCCCCAAAATCATCTGATCGGCTAAGCCGAATCAGGTAGCACGCAGAAAGATTTGAGCAGCTCTATGCTCAAAATCCCCCAAAATCATCTGATCGGCTAAGCCGAATCAGGTAGCACGCAGAAAGATTTGAGCAGCTCTATGCTCAAAATCCCCCAAAATCATCTGATCGGCTAAGCCGAATCAGGTAGCACGCAGAAAGATTTGAGCAGCTCTATGCTCAAAATCCCCCAAAATCAACTGATCGGCTAAGCCGAATCAGGTAGCACGCAGAAAGATTTGAGCAGCTCTATGCTCAAAATCACCCAAAATCATCTGATCGGCTAAGCCGAATCAGGTAGCACGCAGAAAGATTTGAGTAGCTCTATGCTCAAAAATCCCCCAAAATCATCTGATCGGCTAAGCCGAATCAGGTAGCACGCAGAAAGATTTGAGCAGCTCTATGCTCAAAATCCCCCAAAATCATCTGATCGGCTAAGCCGAATCAGGTAGCACGCAGAAAGATTTGAGCAGCTCTATGCTCAAAATCCCCCAAAATCATCTGATCGGCTAAGCCGAATCAGGTAGCATGCAGAAAGATTTGAGCAGCTCTATGCTCAAAATCCCCCAAAATCATCTGATCGGCTAAGCCGAATCAGGTAGCACGCAGAAAGATTTGATGCAAATTTACTGCCTTACCAAGTAGAATCAAAGTTGACTTGGTTCAATTCATAACTCCTAATTTTCAGGAGCTGATTAAATTTCGAATTAACTTTCCTAAACCTGGAAACACTTGGATTCATATTTGCTTTTAATTTTCGAAACCGAAGATCAAACATATTAAAGTCGGCTGAATTTTCTCCTAACCTGGAGTCGAACCAAATCAATTTTCAAAGTTCCAGAATCAAACAAGACTCTCATATCAAATCAAATTCCAAAGAGTTGAAACCAGTGAGGCTCAATTCAAATCTATTTTCAAAGAATTGGAGCCAATCAGGCTCAAGTCAAATCAACTTCAAAGTTCCGGAGCCGATCGGGCTCAAACCAAATCAATTTTCAAAGTATCAGAGCCAATCAGGCTCAAATTAAATCAATTTTTAAAGAATTGGAGCCAATCGGGCTCAAAGCAAATCAATTTTCAAAGAATTGGAGCCAATCAGGCTCAAATTGAATCAATTTTCAAAGTTCGGAGTCAATTAGACTTCGGTTGAATATATGCTTCCGCAAATCCCAGAATCAATCAGACTCTTAATCAGATTAAACTTCAAACTTACTCCAATTTATTTAATTTTCCAAAATCGGAGTTAATCAGGTTCTAATTTAACAAATTTCCAAAGAATCGGAGCCAATCAAGCTCGAACCAAATCAATTTCCAAAATTTTGGAGTCATTCAAACTCGAAATCAACTCATCTTCTCAAAATCGGAGCCTTTCGGACTCGAGTCAATTCTTTCTTCTAAAACCAGGAGTCAATCAGACTCAAATCAGCTTAGATTCAACCAAACTCCCATTTATTCAATTTTCCAAAATCAGGAGTCAAATAGACTCTTAATCAAATCAATTTTCAAAGGCCCGGAGTCAATCAGACTCCAATTTATTCAATTTTCCAAAAATTGGAGTCAATTAGACTCTAATTTACTCTAATTCTCAAAATCCGGAGTAAATCAAACTCCTAATCAAATCAATTTTCAAGAGTCCGGATTCAAGCAGACTCCAATTTATTCAATTTTCCAAAAATTGGAGTCAATTAGACTCTTAATCAAATCAATTTTCAAAAGTCCGGGGTCGATCAGACTCCAATTTATTCAATTTTCCTACAATGAAGAGTCAATCAGACTCAATTCAACTTAGATTCTTAAAATCAACCAAACTCAATTCAATTCATTCTTTTTAAAATCAAGAGTCAATCAGACTCAATTCAACTTAGTTTCTTAAAATCAACTAAACTCAATTCAATTCATTCTTTTAAAATCAGGAGTCAATCAGACTCAAATAAAAAATTTGCCCAATCAAGAGTCACTTTGACTCAATTTCGAATTCAAATTCCACTTATCAAGAGTCAATCAAACTCATTTCAAATAAATTCACCTTCTAAAATCATTTAGTCAATCAGATTCAAATAAATTCAATTTTCTAAAATCAGGTATCAATCATACTTAAAGAATTTCAAATTTCTAAAAACAGGAGTCAATTGGACTCGAAGCAAATTCAATTTCACAAAATCGGGAGTCAATTAGACTCAAAGAATTTCAAAAAAACAGACTCAAAGAATTTTAGTTTCACAAAATTAGGAGTTGATAAAACTCAAAGAATTCTTGCTTCACCAAATTGGGAGTCAATCAGACTCAATTTAGTTCAAACTCATGAATTAGGAGTCAATTAGACTCAAACAAATTCAAATTCTCAAAATCCAGAGTTCGGAGTCGATTCAACTTGAAACAATTCCTATTTCCAAAGGGGAGTTGCACTGATTCACATTTTACAAAGGAGAGTCATATGATCTTGAAAATTTTCACATTTCTCAAACACGAATTCATACGGACTCAAAAATTCACATTCTATAAACACGAAGGAAGTCATACAGACTAAATATATATATATATATATAGTTAAAAAAGACAGAGTCACGCGGACTCTAGAACTCAGTATTTTACATAAATGAAGTCCCATGGACCCAACAAATTCACATTTTTCACAAACGGAGTCATGCGGACTCAAGAGTTCATATTTTACATAGACAGAGTCATGCAGACCCGAAAATTCATATTTTACACAGACGGAGTCATGCAGACTCGAAAATTCATATTTTACAGAGACGGAGTCATGCGGACTCAAAATTTCATATTTCACAAAGCCGGAGTCACGCGGACTCAAAATTTCATTTCGTTATTCAAACGAAGTCACACGGACTCAACAAATTCACTTTTTTATACAAATAGAATCATACAGACTCAATCAAACTCACATTTCATACAAATGGAGTCATACAGACTCAAAAAATGTATATATATATATATATTTATACAAATGGAGTCACACTGACTCAAAGAATTTCCTATTTATACAAAAGGAGTCACACGGACTCAAAGAATTTCCTATTTCAAAATCGAGGGTTAATTTATAACATTTCAAATTTTCTTAATCAGAGTCAACTTTGACTTAATCAAAAAAATTCCAATTTTCAAAATCAGGAGTTAAATCAAACTCAATTTATTTCAATTTCCCAAAATCGGGAGTCAAATTAGACTCAATTTATTTCAATTCAGTTCATCAGAGTTAGTCAAACTCAGTTTTATTCAAATTCTAAATCAGAAGTTAGTCAAATTCAATTCAATTCAATTCAACTTTCAGAATCGGGAGTCAATTAGGCTCAATTCAATTCAATTTTTCAAAATTTGGAGTTAATCAGCCTCATTTCAGTTCCATATTCTAAAATTGGAATTCAATCAAACTTAAATAATTTCTATTTCACCAATTCAAAAGTCAATTAGACTCAAAGAATTTCTGTTTCACAAAATTGGAGTCAATTCGATTCACAAAGAATTTAGAATTTCCAAATCAGGAGTTTGAACGAGACTCAACAAATCATTAAGGACTAATGCGAATGCGAGGTTGCCATTGAGGAGTAATACCAATGATGCTGCCATTGAGGACTAATGCAAAGTTGCCGTTGAGGACTAACACCGATGATGCTGCCATTGAGGACTAACGCAAGGTTGCCATTGAGGACTAACACCGATAATGCCGCTATTGAGGACTAACGCAAGGTTGCCATTGAGGACTAACACCGATAATGCTTCCATTGAGGACTAACGCAAAGTTGCCATTGAGGACTAACACCGATAATGCTGCCATTGAGGACTAATGCAAGGTTGCCATTGAGGACTAACGCCGATAATGCCGCCATTGAGGACTAACGCAAGGTTGCCATTGAGGACTAACACCGATAATGCTGCCATTGAGGACTAACGCAAAGTTGCCATTGAGGACTAACACCGATAATGCTGCCATTGAGGACTAATGCAAGGTTGCCATTGAGGACTAACAAATATAATGCTGCCATTGAGGACTAACACATATAATGCTGCCATTGAGGACTAATGCAAGGTTTGGGAGTCTCCTTGGACTCAAAGAATTGGAAAGAATGATTTTCTGTATCTGCGGACCTTTGGAAGAAACATATCAATTCTATCAAAAGAGGGAAGTCACCTTTTTCCCCTAGTCTTGGACCCTTCATATTTCCACTTTAGCATTGTGTTATGATAGTGTTTAAAAATCCTGCTTGCATTGCTTTTGGGATGCTCATGGAGACTCTTTATTCATCATCTTAAACCCACTCATTTGAGACCATTATTGACTCATCGAAGGAGGACAATTTATACAAGATGACTGACTCAAACTCTGTGTTATTATGAATCAATGTGCTTTCATCGTGGATAATGTATCATCTCACCTTTCATTTATTCATCATCTTACAATGGTAGTACTTCACCAACAAATCTAAACTTTGAAGATTCTCCCCTTTCGAGTTAGCTGGTTCTTTGCCTATCCAGAGTGTGCTTCAAATTAGTGCTTTAGCTTAGAGAATAAAAGACATTCTATTTTAATCCATTCAAAACAAACTCGATTACTTGAGAACTTTTCTCTGACATAGAGGGATTTTTGACAAACGAAGTTTGCCCCTAGTTTGAATAGGACTCGAAGGCCTTGCTTCTGGGATTAAATAAGGTGTTCAGAAAATGAAGCTTGCCCCTAGTCTTAAGGGCAAATAGGCTTATCCAAGGGTTTTGAGAACATGATGGTGCAGGATGCCTGCAATGCATTTATTCCCAACCTAGAGGTAATCATCATGAATGCGGTGGGTTGAAGTAGGACATCCCAATGCTGATGGGCAAACTTTGTTTGCCCCTAGTTTGGCAATATATACGTGGCTTCAGGCAAACTTACGCAAGTTTGCCCCTAGTCTAAAGGAAGGAAACCAAAGGCACAAAGGGTGATGCTTATGGTTTAGGGATGGTTATGGACCGAGAACCTTGGGAGGTTCGCCTACTTATCCCCGAACGGGAATCAGGCCCAAAGTAGTTCGGCTAAGGCCTGAAAGAAAGTACCAGATCATAGCAAGGGCGGTGACCGAACCGGGTAGGCTGCCTATGTATCCCCGAGTGGGAATCAGGTCAAAAACGTAGTTCATCGATTCTGGAGGTCTTGAAAGAATAAGGCTTCAAGAATTATTTCGAGCCATGTTTTCATTTGAGTCCAATGAGTGCTTTTTTTCTGGGCAGATTTTCTAAAACAGATTCCTTGTGGTAGCTTTTGAACAAAATGATGAGAACATGAACTACGTCTCCCTTTTATTATTTTTTTTTCTTTTATTCTCTTTTTTTTTTTGGCGGTTGATTCTTTTCACCTTTTCACTAGCCAGTCAATCTTTACAACTATCATAACACATCGTGTTTGAATCATACTCTACCATACTCATAAAGCAATAGCAGCCCTCCAAATCACTCTTTATTTTTCTTAAAGATACTTTTGCATTGTTATAGGCCCACTTATCCATGAGCCTCTCACAAAATTTTGATACTAATTGATACTTTCAAATCTCTCTTTCCAATTTATTTTCTTTGTTGAGAACAACACAAAGCTTTGGGATAATTCATCTACCAATGATGTACTTTGAAGTGCTCAAGAATTCTCAATCTTATTTATTCTTTGCCTTTTCTTTTCTCTTTCCTTTCTTTTCTCTACCTCACTATCTCTTATTCTCTTCATGATTTTGACTGGCTAGGATTCGGATTTTGAAATCAACACGCATCTTATTCTTGCTCTAACTTTTGCCTAGGCGCCCTTTCGGGTTTTCATCCTAGCGAGCTCCTTCATCTTCATTTTTTTTTTTTTTTTTTTTTTTTTTTAATTTCTCTTTTTTTTTTTGTGCTCTCACTTTTGCCTAGGCGCCCTTTTGGGTTTTCATCCTAGCGAGCTCTTTCTTTTCTTCTTTTTTTCTCTTTTTTTTTGGAAGAAGAAGTTCATTTAAAACATTTGGCTACCATCAAGGATCAAGTTATGACTTTGGACTGGTTGGGCTCATCTTTTAGGCTTGGTATTTAAAAAAAAGAGATGGTGAGCAAGCTTCAAGTTCCAAGTTCATCTTTTCAAGATTAAGCAAGAGCATCTTTAAATTCTTAAAGTAAAGCAAATCAATTCTCTACTCCTCCGTGGTTTTGGCACAGAATTTGCTTTGATCACTTGGGGATCCTTTTCAATGCAAAGATTTATTAACAATAGTATTTTCCATGATCATTTGAATTTTTTTTTTCTTCCTCTTTTTTTTCTTGGCTTAATGATCCATACATTCACGACTTGGCACACTGAATCAAACAGAATGAGATTTTATTCAACTAGTAGGGAAAAAGGATTACATCACTTGACTCGATAAAAAGAGACTTAAAAAAAAAAAAAATACTCGATAACCGACTGACTCAAAGACTCGACTGAACTTGACACTTAACTCCTACTTGACATGACTCGACTACCGGACTAGACTTGGTCTCAACTGGAGTGTCACAGATGATTTTCAATTTACTGGGTCCCTAAGAGAATCCACATTCGCTTCAACAACAGTATTCCCAAACACTATCACCCTACTATCATCATTTGAACCTTCGAGTTCACCACAATCCAACATGTGTGCAAAAACATTTTCTTCTTTAAATCAAGAAAGACGAACCCAAGAAGGTTAGAAGTGTCCTCACCAGGGGATCTTGTTGTTCCACTCTTTCTACAAATCCAACAACATAGAGAGGTAAAAGGTTCGCAAGCAGAATTGATTTTCAAGAGGCAAGGAATTTTGAGGAACTATTGGATTACTTTCTGAATTTGTATTTTACATGCACGTAATGACGTTTGACTGACATGATGAGAGTGCCAAAATGTACATGCTTTGATGATTTGATGTGGCTAAATGCATGCACCGCACACATGACACACGGATGAAATGCAAGTGTGTGTGTGTGCCTATTCTATATGCAAAAGAAAGGAAATTCTAGTCCTAGCACATATAACATATAAGCACATAAAATCCTCCTCCATGTCAAGTGCGCCAACTTCTCTTATCATTGTGATCCTCATTACCCTTTTGAATTTCGCTTAAAAAGTATTCCTTGTTTGATGTGATCCTTTTGAAAACAATTTCTTGGAATTTTTTTTTTTTTTTTGAAAATGAGGATGTTAAACGTTCCTCAAAGATGATTGAATTTAAAATTTTTGCTTTGAAATTCATTTTGAAAAGCATTTATCCCAAAAATGATTCCCAAGATTTTTTTGATTTCTTCTTTGAAAGTGGGGATGTGAAAATTTCCTCAATAAGAAAAATGATTTGGGTTTTATTTGAAAAATGAACCTTAAACACTTTTTTCTTTGAAAGGGTAAATTTTTTTTCAAAATAATTTCTTCTTCTTTTGGATAAAAGATGATGATTAATAAAAAATTTTCATAAACCATGAACTTTGGATTCTTGGGTAGGAGCATCACACGATTAGATAATCATCGCACTTTTCATGAATTCGGATGCATACAAGGTCAATGATGCTTAGCTAAACATGATACAAGAGTTGTAATCTTATAATCAAGATTCAGCTTATTCTTTAATGTCATAGGACATGAAAAGGAATCGCCCAAAAGTGATTAAGAGGTTACATATCTTTTATCAAGTAAGCAACGTCATCATCTCAAGTAATCCCTTTCGGGCATACAAAACTCCCTAGCACATAAATCCCAATCAAGAATTGAATTCCTAATTTTGAAAGGTTCTATGGAAACTACTATGCAAAGGCCGGGTTTTGGTCAAATAAGGGACCCTTGACACACACCCGATAGGATGCTTCATATACCAAAACATGGTACGAGATCAAGGGTGATCACACGGTCCCATGATGACTTGACCGACCGGGTTGCCCCGAGCCTCCAAGGTCATAGTTCCGTGCAATCGACTGGCGAGACATGCAAGTGCAATGCAACGGGCACACAAAAATTAATTAATTCGATTAAAAGGATGCTTTCAAGTCTAATCCTCGAGTGAACCCAAAATCAAAATTCTGGTCTGCGAAACCAGAGATTCTGGGTTCGATCCCCAGCAGAGTCGCCATATTGTGGATATCGCAGGTTTTCAAATTTTACCCACTTTTAAAACAAATATTTTCAAATTCAAATCCAAATAAGAGTCGCCACTTAATTTTTTTAAAAGGAAAAATTAAGAAACCATTTTAAAGCAAACTGATCTTTTGCGAAACCAAAGATAAACTGGGTCCGGGGATTATGGAATGAAAGGGGAAGGAGCCCGGCGGACTAAAACACCCCCTTTCATCCTATCTCGCGATAGGCCTCTACTTAACATCCTTTTTGATCAAATTAATAATCTAAGCATGCCCTCAATTAATACATATATAGGTATACATAACACAAGCATGTTGGAAAGGGTGCAAAATTGCTAACGGCAAAATATCATTCATAAGCCACGTAATTCAAGTAGCAAGCAACATGATATGCAATAGAGAACTAGAAAACATACCCGGGATCCGGCCGCGAATATTAAACGTGCAATTCATGCGAGAACAAAAATCCTAAGAAAAGGTCTCTATCACATATATACACATAAGGCAAAACCTAGGCTAAGGTGTCGCACATGGAGTCGAAAATCAATTCAAAAATCAACGAAATGAATTAAACTAGAGAAGGGATGAGAAATTGTACCTCAAATGCGCTACAAAACAAAGGTTAGTACACATGCCTTAGACAAGATATAATATCAAAGAGTAATTAATCCTAAGTCATGTTCAACTAGATTCAACTAAGACAAGAGATAAGTCCTACTTATGGATATTAACATGTATGAATGAATGCATGAATATGAACAAGAATGGGACATGAATTTATTCACTAATTTGGATCCCTAAGCCTCTGGGTTTAATCTAAATTATCATTATTCAAAACATGGTTTGAGTCCCAAGACATTAAGAGACCATTTGAGTTGAAATAAATAAGATTAGACAAAAACAGTAGCAGTTTTTTGTGATTTACAGAGAGCAGACCCGACGTTCAAAAATGGAAATAAAATACTTTTGATAGTTGGATCTTACTGATTTTTGGATATGTTATGCCTCTGTGAGTCTAGTTTCTAACCCAAAAAGAAAATCGAGGTTTCAACGGTTAGATCTCCGGGAATACTGAAAATACTAGACCTCACTCAGGATTCTGCAACTCTCTGTCCAGAGATCTTGTATGATTTTCTAAAAATAGTAAAAAAAAATGAGAAACACTTAGATCTTTTTAGGGTACCTTCCTAACACATTAAGGTACTTATAAAAAATTATTTGAGACCCCGAAAACTTTATTAGGGTTCTGATTTATTAATTTCAAAACAGACTTATTATTCTGAAAGCATTTTAGAACTCTGGACAGATTGTGATTAGCTCACAAAAATCATGATCAAACCTCTCTAATCACAAAATCTTGCTAAAACAAAATCACAGTGGTAAAACAATGTGTTACTGATATTTTCCCGTTGGTTTCACTTGATTTCAACGGTTAGATCTTAAACTAAAAATCTTTGATCAAAAACAGTTTGTGAACCCACTGTTTTTGTCTTGCTAGTTCAAGTTTGTTGATTGGCCTTAACTATTAAAACATGAAGTTGGGGCTCAAACCAAACTACTTCTTCTATCATTTGATGGTCATTGAAGACTATGAGGCATACTACACTTATGGATCTCGATGAAGTATTGAAATGAACTTCACAAAATCCTCAAATAAAGAATTCAAACTTATGGATCCAAGTTTGAATCCAACTTATCACTCCTACCATTTGATGGTCATTGGAGTTAGAGACATACATGCTCATAGGTTCTAGATGAAGTATGAAAGACTTCTTAAAACCTAAGAGAAGGATTAATCCAAGCCATGGGAGTAGACTTGAATTAACACATTTTCTCCTACCATTTGGTGGTCATGGGAGACTAAATGAAGTTAAAATCTACTCAAAACCTCATTGGAATATAGTAAGGATTCCATAAGATTTCTTAATGAAGAGGTTCAAGTCATGGATTAGGACTTGAATCTCAACAATTATATGTAGATTATGACTATGATTCATTTTAATCTCCATATGGATCATAAGATCATAGGAAACTAAGGAATCAAAACTCAAAGAGGTTCACTAGGGTATGTAAAATCTCATGAGCCTTACAAGAGATGGTAGAAATAAGAAATCAAAGTTTGTTTTAGAGAAACTAAGAACACAAGCTCTTCAAAATTGAATTTATTTAAAACTCAAGGCATCAATTAGATCCAAATCAATGAAATATTATGAGATTCAATCACAAGTTCTAAGTGGTGTGTGATGAAATGAGGTAAGAAGAGAGGTTTTGAAAATGTGTAAAGTTCCTAGATCTAAGAACTTGTGATTGAATTATTATATATATATATATGAAGGCTTTACCTCTAGATCTTCTCAAAACTTGTAGAGATGTTGAATTCCTCAAGCTTTTCCTCTTCTTCTTCCTCAAGCTTCAAGCTCCTTCAATGGTGATTTGATGGTTGGGTAGAGTTTTGTTGGGATTTGGGTAAAATAATTGGTAGAGTTTCTCTCTCTATCTTTTTTTTCTCTAAAGCTCTCCCAATATTTCTATATATAATTCAAGTGTCTCTCCCCCAAAATGAGAGAAATGGGTTTTTTTATAGACTTTCATTATCTTAGGGGCCAAGATAAGGGTAGATAGGTCAATTTGGGGTGGGTTAGGAATATTCTATGGCATCTCTAATTCTCCATGGCACTTCTATGTAATTCCAAGAAACTTGAAGGGCATTTAAGTTGGCTAGAATAAAGGAACATTCTAGAGCATCTTCAAAACACATGGGAGATTAGTGCCCAACAAAGGGCTTTTTGGGTATTTCTTAGATAAGGAATATGCCAAGAGATCTCTAACTCTCCAAATCACATGGGCTACTTTCTTTTATTATTTTCTTTTTCCTATATATATATATATGTATAGACACATTTTTTCTTTTTTTTTTTTTAAAATCTAAATTAATCATATGAGTTACCAAATAGTATTTTTTTTTCTTTTTAAATCTAAATAAAATACAGGAAATAATGTTATTTTTAGAAAATATAATAATAATTATTATTATTCAATCTATTCTATTTTTTTTAGAAAATAACCCATGATCCAGTGAGCTCAAGACAGATGGTCAGTGATTGGCCAAATCTAGGGATATTAGGAGTAAGGTTTGGGAACTTGAAGCTTTTCAGAAGTCGAAGCGATGAACTTGAAGAAAATCGTCGGGACATTATTCATCATTGATTTCTAGAGATAAATCCCCCTAAGTTTAATAGTTCGGTCAAAATTGGGGTGTCTACAGTTTGCCCCTCTTCGGCAGAGCTTGTGAAGCAACGCGTATCACAAGTGAATGTCGAAGCCTGTGTGAAGACAAGCCTTTGACCGGGCTATTGAACTTAGGTAAAAAAAAAATGCATTGCAAAACATTCGCAGAGACGGTCGGTGCTGGTCGTGCTCAATGGTGAGCTGCCTACGTATCCCAACGGGAATCAGACCAGGACGTAGTTCGGGTAAGGGATAACACACAAATGCAAATAATCACACGGATGAATGCTCTTATCTTATCGTGATGCACATGCTCATGCAATCTTATATCTTATGCTCCCAAACGTGATGATCCCGAGTCACGTTACTTTTCCTATTATCAGAAATGCACCCTATACATTGAATTATCCTATTATGATACCGTCCTACTCTAGGAACATCATGATTAATGTATACACATTTCATATGTGTTTTGAGAATCGTCTGATTGACTGAGATGCGCCTTGCGCCTTACACTCCATAGCCAAGTCAGGTAGCACGCAGAAAGATTTGAGCAGCTCTATGCTCAAAATCCCCCAAAATCATCTGATCGGCTAAGCCGAATCAGGTAGCACGCAGAAAGATTTGAGCAGCTCTATGCTCAAAATCCCCCAAAATCATCTGATCGGCTAAGCCGAATCAGGTAGCACGCAGAAAGATTTGAGCAGCTCTATGCTCAAAATCCCCCAAAATCATCTGATCGGCTAAGCCGAATCAGGTAGCACGCAGAAAAATTTGAGCAGCTCCATGCCTTACGCTCCATAATCTTCCAAAATCATCTGATCGGCTAAGCCGAATCAGGTAGCACGCTGAAAGATTGAGCCGCTTCATGCCTTACGCTCCATAATCTTCCAAAATCATCTGATCGGCTAAGCCGAATCAGGTAGCACGCTGAAAGATGAGATGCAAATTTACTGCCTCACCAAGTAAAATCAAAGTTGACTTGGTTTAATTCATAACTCCTAATTTTCAGGAGCTGATTAAATTTCGAATTAACTTTCCTAAACCTGGAAACACTTGGATTCATATTTGCTTTTAATTTTCGAAATCGAAGATCAATCATATTAAAGTCGGCTGAATTTTTTCCTAACCTGGAGTCGAACCAAATCAATTTTCAAAGTTCCAGAATCAAACAAGACTCTCATATCAAATCAAATTCCAAAGAGTTGAAACCAATTAGGCTCAATTCAAATCTATTTTCAAAGAATCGGAGCCAATCAGGCTCAAGTCAAATCAACTTCAAAGTTTCGGAGCCAATCAGGCTCAAACCAAATCAATTTTCAAAGAATCAAAGCCAATCAGGCTCAATTCGAATCAATTTTCAAAGAATCAGAGCCAATCAGGCTCAATTTGAATCAATTTTCAAAGAATTAGAGCCAATCAGACTCAAATTAAACCAACTTTCAAAGAGTCAGAGCCAATCAGGCTGAATTCAAATCTATTTTCAAGGAATCAGAGCCAATCAGGCTCAAATCAAATCAATTTTTTAAAGAATCGGAGCCAATTAGGCTCAAGTCAAATCAACTTTTAAAGAATCAGAGCCAATCAGGCTCAAATCGAATCAATTTTCAAAGAATTGGAGCCAATCAGGCTTAAGTCAAATCAGGTTTCAAAGTTCGGAGTCAATTAGACTTCGGTTGAATACATGCTTCCGCAAATCCCAGAATCAATCAGACTCTTAAACAGATTAAACTTCAAACTTATTCCAATTTATTTAATTTTCCAAAATCGGAGTTAATCAGGTTCTAATTTAACAAATTTCCAAAGAATCGGAGCCTATCAAGCTCGAACCAAATCAATTTCCAAAATTTCGGAGTCATTCAAATTCGAAATCAACTCATCTTCTCAAAATCGGAGCCTTTCGGACTCGAGTCAATTCATTCTTCTAAAACCAGGAGTCCGTCAGACTCAAATAAGCTTAGATTCAACCAAACTCTCATTTATTCAATTTTCCAAAATCAGGAGTCAATTAGACTCTTAATCAAATCAATTTTCAAAAGCCCGGAGTCAATTAGACTCTAATTTACTCTAATTCTCAAAATCCGGAGTAAATCAAACTCCTAATCAAATCAATTTTCAAGAGTCCGGAGTCAAGCAGACTCCAATTTATTCAATTTTCCAAAAATTGGAGTCAATTAGACTCTTAATCAAATCATTTTTCAAAAGTCCGGGGTCGATCAGACTCCAATTTATTCAATTGTCCAAAATTGGAGTCAATTAGACTCCTAATCAAATCAATTTTCAGAAGTCTGGAGTTAATCAGACTCCAATTTATTCAAATTTCCTACAATCAAGAGTCAATCAGACTCAATTCAACTTAGATTCTTAAAATCAACCAAACCAAACTCAATTCAATTCATTCTTTTTAAAATCAAGAGTCAATCAGACTCAATTCAATCTCAATTCAATTCATTCTTTTATAACATAATAATACTTTGTTAACAATTCAATGGTGATTTGATGGTTGGGTAGAGTTTTGTTGGGATTTGGGTAAAATAATTGGTAGAGTTTCTCTCTCTATCTTTTTTTCTCTAAAGCTCTCCCAATATTTCTCTATATAATTCAAGTGTCTCCCATGGCTTGGATTAATCCTTCTCTTAGGTTTTAAGAAGTCTTTCATACTTCATCTAGAACCTATGAGCATGTATGTCTCTAACTCCAATGACCATCAAATGGTAGGAGTGATAAGTTGGATTCAAACTTGGATCCATAGGTTTGAATTCTTTATTTGAGGATTTTGTGAAGTTCATTTCAATACTTCATCGAGATCCATAAGTGTAGTATGCCTCATAGTCTTCAATGACCATCAAATGATAGAAGAAGTAGTTTGGTTTGAGCCCCAACTTCATGTTTTAATAGTTGAGGCCAATCAACAAACTTGAACTAGCAAGACAAAAACAGTGGGTTCACAAACTGTTTTTGATCAAAGATTTTTAGTTTAAGATCTAACCGTTGAAATCAAGTGAAACCAACGGGAAAATATCAGTAACACATTGTTTTACCACTGTGATTTTTGTTTTAGCAAGATTTTGTGATTAGAGAGGTGTGATCATGATTTTTGTGAGCTAATCACAATCTGTCCAGAGTTCTAAAATGCTTTCAGAATAATAAGTCTGTTTTGAAATTAATAAATCAGAACCCTAATAAAGTTTTCGGGGTCTCAAATAATTTTTTATAAGTACCTTAATGTGTTAGGAAGGTACCCTAAAAAGATCTAAGTGTTTCTCATTTTTTTACTATTTTTAGAAAATCATACAAGATCTCTGGACAGAGAGTTGCAGAATCCTGAGTGAGGTCTAGTATTTTCAGTATTACTGGAGATCTAACCGTTGAAACCTCGATTTTCTTTTTGGGTTAGAAACTAGACTCACAGAGGCATAACATATCCAAAAATCAGTAAGATCCAACCGTTGAAAGTATTTTATATCCATTTTTGAACGTCGGGTCTGCTCTCTGTAAATCACAAAAAACTGCTACTGTTTTTGTCTAATCTTATTTGTTTCAACTCAAATGGTCTCTTAATGTCTTGAGACCCAAACCATGTTTTGAATAATGATAATTTAGATTAAATCCAGAGGCTTAGTGATCCAAATTGGTGAATAAATTCATGTCCCATATTTGTTCATATTCATGCATTCATTCATACATGTTAATATCCATAAGTAGGACTTATCTCTTGCCTAAGATGTATCTAATTGAACATGACTTAGGATTTACTTATTTATGATATTATATCTTGTCTAAGGCATGTGTACTAACCTTTGTTTTGTAGCGCATTTGAGGTACAATTCCTCAACTCTTCTCTAGTTTAATTCCATTTTTGATTCATATTGATTTTCGACTCCATGTGCGACGCCTTAGCCTAGGTTTTGCCTTATGTGTATATATGTGATAGAGACCTTTTCTTAGGATTTTTGTTCTCGCATGAATTGAACGTTTAATATTCGCGGCCGGATCCCGGGTATGTTTTCTAGTTCTCTATTGCATATCATGTTGCTTGCTACTTGAATTACGTGGCTTATGAATGATATTTTGCCGTTAGCAATTTTGCACCCTTTCCAACATGCTTGTGTTATGTATACCTATATATGTATTAATTGAGGGCATGCTTAGATTATTAATTTGATTAAAAAGGATGTTGAGTAGAGGCCTATCGCGAGATAGGATGAAAGGGGGTGTTTTAGTCCGCCGGGCTCCTTCCCCTTTCATTCCATAATTCCCGGACCCAGTTTATCTTTGGTTTCGCAAAAGATCAGTTCGCTTAAAAATGGTTTCTTAATTTTCCTTTTAAAAATTAAGTGGCGACTCGTATTTGATTTTGATGTGAAAAATGTTTTAAAAGTGGGTAAGAAAACCTGCGATATCCACAATCTGGCGACTCTGATTTTAGGGGATTTTGAGCATGAAGCGGCTCAGTCTTCCAGCGTGCTACCTGACTTGGCTATGGAGTGTAAGGCGCAAGGCGCATCTCAGTCAATCAGACGATTCTCCAACACATATGAAATGTGCATACATCAATCATGATGTTCCTAGAGTAGGACAGTATCATAATAGGATAATTCAATGTATAGGGTGCATTTATGATAATAGGAAAAGTAACGTGACTCGGGATCATCACGTTTGGGAGCATAAGATATAAGATTGCATGAGCATGTGCATCACGATAAGATAAGAGCATTCATCCGTGTGATTATTTGCATTTGTGTGTTATCCCTTACCCGAACTACGTCCTGGTCTGATTCCCGTTGGGATACGTAGGCAGCTCACCATTGAGCACGACCAGCACCGACCGTCTCTGCGAATGTTTTGCAACGCATTTTATTTTTACCTAAGTTCAATAGCCCGATATCGGAGCCAACTTCATCCAAGAACTAGTTCTAACTATAAGCATCAATGTACATGAATGAATGAATGATTATGAACAAGGATGAGACATGAATTTATTCACTAATTTGGATCACTTAGCCTCTGGGTTTAATCTAAATTATCATTGTTCAAAACATGGTTTGAGTCCTAAGCCATTAGGAGACTATTTGAGTTAAAATAAATAAGATTAGATGAAAACAGTAGCAGTTTTTTGTGATTTACAGAGAGCAGACTAGACGTTCAAAAATGGAAATAAAATACTTTTGATGGTTGGATCTTACTGATTTTTGAATATGTTATGCCTCTGTGAGTCGAGTTTCTAACCCAAAAAGAAAATCGAGGTTTCAACGGTTAGATCTCCAGGAATACTGAAAATACTAGACCTCACTCAGGATTCTGCAACTCTCTGTCCAGAGATCTTGTATGATTTTCTAAAAATAGTAAAAAAATGAGAAACACTTAGATCTTTTTAGGGTACCTTCCTAACACATTAAGGTACTTATAAAAAATTATTTGAGACCCCGAAAACTTTATTAGGGTTCTGATTTATTAATTTCAAAACAGACTTATTATTCTGAAAGCATTTTAGAACTCTGGACAGATTGTGATTAGCTCACAAAAATCATGATCAAACCTCTCTAATCACAAAATCTTGCTAAAACAAAAAATCACAGTGGTAAAACAATGTGTCACTGATATTTTCCCGTTGGTTTCACTTGATTTCAACGGTTAGATCTTAAACTAAAAATCTTTGATCAAAAACAGTTTGTGAACCCACTGTTTTTGTCTTGCTAGTTCAAGTTTGTTGATTGGCCTCAACTATTAAAACATGAAGTTGGGGCTCAAACCAAACTACTTCTTCTATCATTTGATGGTCATTGAAGACTATGAGGCATACTACACTTATGGATCTCGATGAAGTATTGAAATGAACTTCACAAAATCCTCAAATAAAGAATTCAAACCTATGGATCCAAGTTTGAATCCAACTTATCACTCCTACCATTTGATGGTCATTGGAGTTAGAGACATACATGCTCATAGGTTCTAGATGAAGTATGAAAGACTTCTTAAAACCTAAGAGAAGGATTAATCCAAGCCATGGGAGTAGACTTGAATTAACACATTTTCTCCTACCATTTGGTGGTCATGGGAGACTAAATGAAGTTAAAATCTACTCAAAACCTCATTGGAATATAGTAAGGATTCCATAAGATTTCTTAATGAAGAGGTTCAAGTCATGGATTAGGACTTGAATCTCAACAATTATATGTAGATTATGACTATGATTCATTTTAATCTCCATATGGATCATAAGATCATAGGAAACTAAGGAATCAAAACTCAAAGAGGTTCACTAGGGTATGTAAAATCTCATGAGCCTTACAAGAGATGGTAGAAATAAGAAATCAAAGTTTGTTTTAGAGAAACTAAGAACACAAGCTCTTCAAAATTGAATTTATTTAAAACTCAAGGCATCAATTAGATCCAAATCAATGAAATATTATGAGATTCAATCACAAGTTCTAAGTGGTGTGTGATGAAATGAGGTAAGAAGAGAGGTTTTGAAAATGTGTAAAGTTCCTAGATCTAAGAACTTGTGATTGAATTATTATATATATATATGAAGGCTTTACCTCTAGATCTTCTCAAAACTTGTAGAGATGTTGAATTCCTCAAGCTTTTCCTCTTCTTCTTCCTCAAGCTTCAAGCTCCTTCAATGGTGATTTGATGGTTGGGTAGAGTTTTGTTGGGATTTGGGTAAAATAATTGGTAGAGTTTCTCTCTCTATCTTTTTTTCTCTAAAGCTCTCCCAATATTTCTCTATATAATTCAAGTGTCTCTCCCCCAAAATGAGAGAAATGGGTTTTTTATAGACTTTCATTATCTTAGGGGCCAAGATAAGGGTAGATAGGTCAATTTGGGGTGGGTTAGGAATATTCTATGGCATCTCTAACTCTCCATGGCACTTCTATGTAATTCCAATAAACTTGAAAGGCATTTAAGTTGGCTAGAATAAAGGAACATTCTAGAGCATCTTCAAAACACATGGGAGATTAGTGCCCAACAAAGGGCTTTTTGGGTATTTCTTAGATAAGGAATATGCCAAGGGATCTCTAACTCTCCAAATCACATGGGCTACTTTCTTTTATTATTTTCTTTTTCCTATATATATATATATATATGTATAGACACATTTTTTCTTTTTTTTTTTTAAAATCTAAATTAATCATATGAGTTACCAATTAGTATATTTTTTTCTTTTTAAATCTAAATAAAATACAGGAAACAATGTTATTTTTAGAAAATATAATAATAATTATTATTATTCAATCTATTCTATTTTTTTAGAAAGTAACCCATGATCCAGTGAGCTCAAGACAGATGGTCAGTGATTGGCCAAATCTAGGGATATTAGGAGTAAGGTTTGGGAACTTGAAGCTTTTCAGAAGTCGAAGCGATGAACTTGAAGAAAATCGTCGGGACATTATTCATCATTGATTTCTAGAGATAAATCCCCCTAAGTTTAATAGTTCGGTCAAAATTGGGGTGTCTACACCCGTACGCTAAATTCTTAAAGGACCTATGCACTCAGAAGAGAAAATCTAGAAACCACTTGTCTAAGAAAGTGTTCCTAACGGAAAAGGTTAGCTCCATGTTTAACAACACTCTAAAATACAAAGACCCGGGTACTCCAACCATCGCTTGTCACATCGGTGATAAATACATTCACCGAGCTCTTCTTGATTTAGGAGCGAGTGTGAACTTGCTACCCTATTCAGTATATGAACATTTGGGTTTAGGAGAACTAAAACCGACTGCGGCCACCCTACAATTAGCCGATAGGTCAATTAAAGTTCCACGAGGTGTCATAGAAGACGTATTGGTGAAAGTCGATAGATGCTATTATCCGGTCGATTTTATTGTGCTAGACACCGAACCAGTCTTAGATGCTAGCAAACACGTCCCGGTCATTCTAGGACGTCCCTTCCTAGCTACTGCTAATTCGATTATTAACTGTAGGACTGGAGTGATGGATATAACTTTTGGTAACATGACCGTGCGTCTTAACGTATTTAATGCATCTAATAAACCATATAGAGATGATGAAGAGGCAGATTGTTATGCCATAGACTTAATAGACGAATTAGTCGAAGAGGCAGCGCCTTTTATGTTGACTAAGGAAGCTCTGGAGGCATGCCTATCTCATTTCAATTTTAACGATTTTAACATCGACACAAACATTGAAGATGTGAACACTTTATTAGAATCGGTAAACACGACCAATGCACTTCCATGGAAACCTAAAATAGAGGCTTTACCACCTCTTGCACATGAACCGGCATTACCATCCATTGAGTGTCCCCCGACACTTGAACTCAAACCGTTGCCAGATTCTCTGAAATATGCATTCCTAGGATCTAACGCAACCCTTCCAGTTATAATCGCGTCAAATCTAACAAAAATTCAAGAAGTACAACTCATACAGGTTCTAGGGGATCACAAAAAGGCAATTGGATGGACAGTCGCAGATTTAAAAGGAATTGACTCGTCAGTCTGCATGCATAGAATAAACTTAGAAGAAAATGCTAAATCATCTAGGGAGATGCAACGACGTCTCACCCCGAATATGAAAGAGGTGGTTATGAAGGAAGTTATAAAACTCTTAGATGCTGGGATTATCTACCCAATCTCCGATAGTAATTGGGTCAGCCCAACTCAGGTTGTCCCATAGAAATCAAGAATTACGGTTGTACCCAACGAAAAGGGAGTCCTCATACCCACCCGTCAAACTACTGGTTGGCGGGTATGCATTGATTATAGAAAACTAAATACGATGACTCGTAAGGATCATTTCCCTCTCTCCTTCATCGATCAAATCCTAGAACGTCTGTCCGGTCAGAGCTATTATTGTTTCTTAGATGGATACTCTGGCTATAACCAAGTGCCCGTTTATCCCGATGACCAAGAAAAGACGACGTTCACATGTCCCTTTGGAACCTTTGCCTACCGTCGTATGCTGTTTGGTTTGTGCAATGCACCGGCAACCTTTCAACGGTGTATGATGGCTATTTTTTTGGACATGGTTGAGAAATTCCTTGAAGTATTTATGGATGATTTCTCAGTTTTTGGACCTACTTTCGATGAATGCCTTCAAAATCTTACGGAAGTCCTCGCCCGTTGCAAGGAAGCAAATTTGGTATTAAGTTGGGAAAAGAGCCATTTCATGGTTCAAGAGGGAATAGTCTTGGGTCACGTTGTATCCAAGCGAGGTATAGAGGTTGATAAAGCAAAAATCGAGTTAATCGACAAACTTCCACTGCCTTCATCCATCCGGCAGATCCGTTCCTTCCTAGGACATGCCGGCTTCTATAGACGATTTATCAAAGACTTTAGTAAAATTTCACGCCCCTTGTGCAACCTGCTTGCCAAGGATGTTCCTTTTGTCTTTAACAACGACTGTCTGAAAGCGTTTGAAACGTTGCGAACCTTATTATCCACGGCTCCGGTAATCCAATCTCCCGATTGGTCCTTACCGTTTGAATTGATGTGTGATGCTTCCGATTATGCCGTTGGAGCTGTTTTGGGACAAAAAGTTAATAAAATCCTACACGTAATTTATTACGCAAGTAAAACACTAAATGATGCGCAATTGAATTATACGACTACGGAAAAAGAATTATTAGCGGTTGTGTTTGCCCTGGATAAGTTTCGCTCATATCTTTTAGGGTCAAAAGTTATTGTTTATACTGATCATGCCGCATTACGTCATCTATTGAATAAGAAAGAAATGAAACCGAGACTAATCTGATGGATTTTACTCCTTCAGGAGTTTAATTACAAAATACGTGATAAAAAGGGTTCCGAAAACGTTGTAGCTGACCACTTGTCACGAATTCTTGTAGACTCCAATGATATTACACCTCTAAAGGATTTGTTTCTAGACGAACAATTATTTGTATTATGCACCGTAAATCGTCCATGGTTCAGTGATATCGTGAATTTCTTAGCTACGGGATTTATCCCGCCTACGTGGTCTCGTTTAGACAAAGATCGTTTCTTTTCTCAGATTAAACATTATTACTGGGATGACCCACTGTTATTTAAACACAGTTCTGATCAAATTATACGACGTTGTGTTCCGGAAAGTGAGTTCAACTCTATATTAAACTTTTGTCACTCTCTAGAATGCGGAGGACACTTTGCGCATTGGTGGCCGTCGTACGATTGCTAAAGTCCTCCAAAGTGGGTTATACTGGCCAACACTGTTTAAAGACGCACATGAATTCTGTCAGAATTGCGTACATTGTCAACAAACAGGTAACATGTCATGTCGTGATGCGATGCCCATGACCCCAATACTTATTGTAGAAATATTCGATGTATAGGGCATCGACTTTATGGGTCCGTTTCCGTCGTCCTTCGGGTACGAATACATTCTAGTCGCGGTCGACTATGTTTCTAAGTGGATGGAGGCAGTGGCGACTAAAATGAACGGCCATAAAGTAGTGGTTCAATTTATAAAAGATAACATATTTTGTCGTTTCGGCACACCACGAGCGATTATAAGCGACGGCGGTAAACATTTCTGTAATCGTCACTTTGAGGCACTTGTCCAGAAATATTCCGTCATTCATAAAGTAGGAACCGTGTACCATCCGCAAACTCAGGGGCAAGTTGAAGTTTCAAACCGAGAAGTCAAGAGTATATTAGAAAAAACGGTACGTCCAGACCGTAAAGATTGGTCACAACGACTGACTGATGCGCTTTGGGCATATCGTACTGCTTTTAAAACTCCGATTGGAATGTCTCCTTACCAACTAGTATTTGGAAAAGCGTGCCACCTACCGGTGGAACTTGAACATCGATCCTATTGGGCCGTAAAAATGCTTAACCAAGATATAAATACGGCAGGATGCCACTGTAAACTTCAACTACAGGAACTTGAAGAATTGAGAAACGAGGCGTACGAGAATTCAAAAATCTATAAAGAACGATCTAAAAATTTCCACGATAAAATGATCATAAGAAAGAATTTCGAAGTTGGACAACGTGTATGGTTATTTAACTCGAAATTAAGGTTGTTTCCGGGTAAGTTATGGTCCCGATGGGACGGTCCATTCATTATAACACAAGTGTTCCCGCATGGAGCAATTGAAATTCAAGATACAAACGGTGGAACACCGTTCAAGGTAAACGGACAATGACTTAAGCCGTACCGGTTTGACGAGACAGAAGACCGGTTTGATGAGACAGAAGAAAGAGAAATTGAATCTATAGATCTGGTAGATCAGATCTATTTAGACTGAGCCGTGCATCGGTCGATCTAGCGACGTAAAACTTAGCGCTTCTTGGGAGGCAACCCAAGCTTTTATTAACATTTTCTTTAGTTTTGTTCATTTTTTTAGTAGTTTTCGGCCAATGCCTGAGCTTTTAAATACCCAAAAGATGAAAATTTTAAATTATAGAACATTCAAACAAGAAAACAGAAAAGAAAAATGAGAAAACAGCATTTCGCGCGCGCGGCCCGCTCACGCGAAAGATCGCTCGCGCGGTCCGCTCGCGCGAGATTCTCCCTTAGATAAAATTTTTGAAACTTTTGAAAAGAAGCCTCAGCTTCTGCTCGCACCTAAAATCGCGCGCGCGAGGATCTCGCTAGAGCGGTCCGCTCGCATGAGGTTGTGACTTAGAATTTTTTCCCACACAAACCAAAAACCAAGCCTCAGTGATTAGTCGCGCCTCAAATCGCGCGAGCGAAGGTCTCGCTGGAGCAGCCCGCTCGAGCGAGTTGAGGACTTAGAAAAATTTTCCAAAACAAAGCACAAAGGAGCCTCAGCTTTTCCTCGCAAAGGGACTCGCGCGCGCGAGGCTCGCTCGCGCGAGGATCCCTTCCCTTTAAATAGAGGGCTGAGCCCTAAATCTTTCAGAATACTCTCTCTCTCCCTCTGCGTCTTTTTCTCTCTATCTATCTCTCTCGCGATCTCTCTCTTCTCTTCCTTTCCACCCATAACCACCACCACACACCACCACCGGCCATCATCACCACCCACTACCGACCATCGTCAGCCTGCCTTCTTACTACCAACCAACATCGAACGCCAACCATCGCCGTCGCCGCCGTTGACTTCGCACAATACCGCGGCCAACACACCCCCCAAACCTTGAGATCCAACCTCGGTAATCTCAGGTAACCATTCTCTCTTATATATATATACGTATATAGATACTTAAATTTGTTGATAGGTCTATTTAGATACTTAGATTCGCATATGGATTCACACATGTTTTCATACACAGATATATATGTTAGGGTTTAGGTATTTGGGGATTTCTACATATCTATGTATATCTATTTATATATATACGAATATCACATGTCATATACCCTCTTATATACATATAGACCCATATATAGATCTTTATACACACCCCCACACACTGATATAGTATTTCACACAAACCCTAACTTCTGGTCTCCACCCTGATCAAACTATTCTGATGATTGTTAGGGTTGGAGATTCCAGTCTTAAAGTTTTGCCCCAGGAAGTATTAACAGAGTTGGGGATTCCTAGGTTCTCATATCCATTGGTATATATCTGCCCATATATAGTACACACATTGAATTGTCAAAATTCAAAACCCTAACTCTAAGATTGAAACCACACATAATTGACATTAATCCTACCTTGCCAGGATGACACTTATATATTTAGGGTTTTTGTTGAAATTTAATTCCATAAGTGTGTACCTTTTTGATTGTATTTCCGGATTTGTGGAGGTCTGTTTATACATATACATATTTGTAGAGATTCAGATCCTCACATATTAAACCGTATATAGTTGTGCACACTCCCACTGCGAAATTCTGTTTGTTTAAACAAATTGTTAACGCACACACTTATGTCGTTATTATTTTCACGTTTTGATACCAGTGAAATTATAGGACCACAATTAGAAATTAATCAACTATAGCATTACGTCAATGCTCTTGTACGAAATCAACTTAGTTGAGACCATTATCGATTAACGGTGCAATTTACGAACAGTAACGATCAATGTTTTAACATGTTTACGCATGCTGAATCTAACAACTTTTCGTGTGACAATTTACAATCTAATTTTTTGTTGGCGATCAGCTTTGTCGATACATATCTTGATTTGTACCTACACTGCTTTAGACCCTAATGTTAGAAAACCATAAGGATATATATATATACGTATACAAAGACAAATATTTTGATGTTCCGACCTATCTACACATCTGGATATGAAGTCTCGAACCCGAGCCCCTATCCACATATTGACTACGTCTTGTGGATTCATACGCATATACATTTACAGAATCCAACCATTTAATTGAGAAGTAGTCGTAGAATAATCAAGTTATCATGTTCATTGCGTCTTAACTATGTTCACATTCGAATGAGTACGTAGACATTTGTTTTGAATGTTCATACATTGAATGTGAAATCATATACTATAACTCCAGTGTCAGTTACGTTGTTTCCATTCACATTTATTACACGTTTGCACTCGTTATTCTAATCTTGTATGCAAGAAGCGTACTACTCAAATCAATTGTGAATCCGAGTGTTTCCATAATTAATATTGACAATTGGAATTTGATTTTGAAATTGTTTAACGTAATGATTTTTGATGTCGCATTGACGTATTAACCCAACTTGTGACCGTCCTACTACAAATTATTGTTTTTGACATAGGCGTTACTTATCTATTTAATTATTTCCACTACTATTGAACACGCGGCGAGTACCCCGTGACTCGACCGCAATGTGTGTGCCCTTGTCGGGACAGTGGGTGAGAAGGGATCGACTCTTCTCACAGTTGCTGGGTGTTCCCCCGTGAACCCCAATTTCTTTACAACTGTTGAAATTATATTGATTGTGTCCCTTGCCGGGACGATTTTTCTTTGCAGGTGACCCATCCCCTTACCCCTTTTCATTTTCTTTTTCTGGGCATAGACCAATTTTAAAGCCCATATTTTCAAAATTTTTCTAAAAATTTCACCCATTTTTTTTTAAATATGACCAAACGCTCAGTAAAATCCGCATCTTCCTCCCAACCCCCTCAGAAAAGAGCCAAAGGCAAAGAAAAACAGACTGGCCAACCACCACCATTGCCCCCAGATGACCCTAACCCAAATGAATTAGGCCCGCGGTACGTCAACCGCGGCCTAAATTACAAGGCCGCAATAGACGCGGAATACTTCTCGTCTGACAAAGACACCAAGTGGGGCCACAACAACCTCATAGCCCGTAAATTGGCCCCACAACTCTACTTTAGGAACCCTGACTTAATCAGCTACCCCCGCCTCGTCCGCCTATTCTACCAAAACCTCCGCTACCATAAACAATCTCTCAGCCAACACGCTTTTATATCAACCACCATAGATGGTCACGACATAACCCTCAACCCAGACAACATCGCCGAAATCCTCCAACTCCCCTCTCACTCCTATCAAGTCCCAAAACTCAATGTCCTTAATAAAGCCCACTCCTTCATCCACATCGTCTAGGACATGTGTGGCGGCCGCACTGGGTCGGGGCAATCTATACGACGATCTCACATGCCCCGCCCGATGTGGTTCATCGACCATGTCTTCAAACGAAACCTGTACCCCCTTGGTCACGAACAAGAATGGACCAAAGAAGTCCACCACGCCCTCCACGCCGTCTACCGTAGTGATTGGTTCCACCCCGGCCTCGTTATTATGGATGGCATGCATTTTGCCACCCAGGCCATTCATAACTCCCTCGATTCTAAAATCCTTCTGCCCTATCCTCGCACCATTACTGCTATTCTCCGGGCTAAGGCCTTTCCTATTCCTTCTGATGAGCCCGTCGATACTTGTATCCCGGAGTTCGCTTCCGCCGATTGGAAGTTGAGCCTGGATCGTCTAGACTTGGAGGTTAGGAGGGCCAGAGAGGCAGCCCAGGCCAGTCGCGAGCAGGCGGCACAATGTCCCCCTCCCTCGGAGGATACCCCTTATGCTTGGACGTATGGGGACGTCTGTGCATTTCATGGAGAGACCCTGCAGCTTCAGTCCTACATGCGCTCTTATTTCTAACTGGCCCATCCGGATCAGTTGGATGACATTCTGGCCTAGGGTGAGGCGGCATACCAGTCGGCGTTCCCACGTCCAGCGCAGCAGGTAGAGGAGGAGCAGGGAGAGGTGCAGGGTGAGGAGGAGGCTGCTGGCAAGGAGGAGCAGGCTGGTGATGGGAGTGACGGGGATGGGAGTGATGGCGATGGTGACGGCACGACAGGCCAGGGGAGTACATGGTTGAAGTTGGTGGTGCTCGAGGGCGTGGATGATTAGTTTGATTTGGGTTGGGTGATTGGTTACAATTTTTTTCACTTTTTCATGTATTTGGTTGGGAGGTTTAGACATTATCAGACATCCGGGCTTGTACTATTATTTTATTCTTTTTATGCTTTTACGTTTTGTTCAGTCTTTTGATTGTTATTAGGATTTTGATGTACCCGACTTCGACCAGTTAGTTTACGTTCTGTCTTTTGTTTTATTATTCACTTTTTTTACATGGGTCTGTAATTATTCCGTTATGCATTTATTGTTTTTCGTTTATGGTTGTTGTATTCCTGTTACTTCTAGTTAGTCACATCGGTTACGTCGCTTTCATTTAAGTTTTGCTTCCACGTCCATGCTTGCTTATACAATGTCTTCATTTATTCTTCTGGAAGTGGTTGTCATTAAATTATTATTGTGCTGCAATTCTAAATCCCATTGCACTCTAACAGGAATCTATTCGGTTCCGGTATGCGGGAAACTATGTCCGAATTTCTATTTCATTCAGCTTTCCAATGCCTAAATTTGAAATTGGAAATTCTTTCCGGCTACGCAGTCAAGCACATACTAACGTTTAATTTATTATTTCTACGTACTCCAACTAATACAGTTACAATGTGACTTAATTTTTGGTTTCAGGATTTTATTTTTTCGATATCCGTATAGTACCTCGACCCTCATATCTCATATACATCCTCGCATTATGGACCACCCAATTTCACCTCCTACTTCACCTGATAGGTCTCTGAGTCCGTCGAGTTATTGTTCAGACTCTAGCTCGCCTTCTGATACTCCTATACAGAGTCCTAGGCTAGCCAAACTTGTCGGTCCAGTCGGTCGTCCCGGCTGGTGCCGTCGTCGTCCTCGTATGCCCATCTATTCTGATTCTTCCGACGAGGATGACCTGTTTGGCGATGACCCTACTGTTATTGATGGCCCTTATGGCGCTTCCCCTACATCTTCCGAGTCTTCTTCGTCTGAATCGACTGATTCCTCGACCGATGATGACGATGAGGGTGTTGTCTCCGGTTTAGCTGCTATTTCTTTATCTGACCCTGATCTTGTCGGAATCAAGATATAAAAGTATGCTTATTTATGCTTTACTTTCAAAAGATTTGTAGTGTGGAAAGTAAAGGTCGAACCCACAGAGATTGTTAACTTTTAATCCTTTAATTATTAAAATCTAATCTATCTAGTTACAAAAAAATCGGAAGTTGAATTGATTTAGGTTTTGATTATCACTACTAATTTAAACTATGCATTAAACTATGAAATTTTAGAAATAAGATCTAGAATTAAATCTAAGTAAACTTATATGCGAAATTGGAAATTGGTTTAAATATATGGAGATGGGATCTAGGATTACAAATCCACCACTAACTATGCATTAAGGGTCTATACTTCTTATTCTAAGTTCTATGTGTGGATAGTTATGATCTATTGTAGCTACAAGCCCAATAGTATCGTCAAGAAGATATTATTAGTTTAATCTAAACATAATCCATCTACGGTTCGCATGAATTATCTACCTATAACTAGGGTGTAGCATAACTCATCTTTCCTAAGCATGGATTATAAAAGATGTAAACATCACAATCAAATAAGCACCATTGTATGTAAATACTCCTATCAATCACAGAAATCAAGGACTATTGAGTTCAAGAAGCATAAGGAAAAATCTAAGACAAGAATAGATCCAAAATACTCTTGATTATTAACATTAAAAACTGATTATATAAAATCCACCAACATACAATCACTATCCCAAAACATAAAATCTTAAAATAGAAAAGCATAGAATCCCCCTTTACATAGCTAGGGTTTCATTGAAACCCTAGATTAGGAGTTTAGTTGTTCATGATGGTTGAAAGCGTGAAGATGGAGTTGATGGAAGCCATTAGAAACCTTCAAGCTTGCCCTTCTCTTTCCTCTTGCCTTCAATGAATGTATGTGAATGGATCTCTAGGTGTGTAACCCCCAAAAATCATAAAAACTAGATATATATAATATTTAGAAGAGCTCCCCCAAACTTTCCTCCCCTGACACGGATTAAAACAGGTGCTATTTGTAATCTGGACGTCTTCAAGCAATTTTGTTTGCACAGGACTCTTCAGAATACTGAAATACGCAGCTTTGCTTTTTGTACAGATCGTGCGAGCGGGCCGCGCGAGCGGATCGCGCGAGCGATTTCTGGGTTTTCGCGCCCGCGGATCGCGCGCGCGATGTGTCTTTTTCTGCTTCTTTCTTCCTGCTTTTTCACCTATTTTAACCTGATCTCCTTGTTTTCTTCTAAAACCTGATAGAAAATAGAAAATAAAGTAAAACTACACAAAAACAGGATAAAACCTACTAACAAATGTGAGTTAAGGCGTATAATTAGGATTTGTTCTCTCCCGATCACACCCCCAAACCTACATTTTGCTAGTCCTCGAGCAAGAAGAATAACATAAAACTACTAATAATAAAATTCCTAATCCATTTTCGTATGGATAACGATTGCACTTAGCCTGTGCAACAAGCCTTTTAAACCTCTAGGTGTCCCTAGTCGGACGAGTGAAGTCTCGTGAGAGTTCTCGTCAACAAGTCACCCACAACCATCTTTATTAACTTGTAAAGATTTTATTCAAAATTTTAAAAATTTCAATGTCACATTCTTTTTCGATAAAATCAACCTCAAGTGAAACTTTAAAATTATCAAGAGTAAAACAATCGTATGCCCTCCTACATTATGAAAAATAATCCGAGAACATATATCACCAGAATCAATAGCATATATCGAAGACTCGCATGTGTGTGAAATAGTAGTCAAGTGGATACACGGCAACTCTGAACTTGGAATATAAATTAGATAACTATCTAGTGATGCTTCGACTACAAATCTCACTTTGTTATTACACTCTAACATGAAATCATTCTGAAACAGGTGTAAACACTCCTATGTATATATATATATATATATATGTGAGAAAGATTTATTGTGCAAAACAAATAAATTCGCATATGACTCTCAACAACGTACGACACGACAGAAATAAAATAGTCTCATGAATAGATATCGATCGTCAAGTACATATTATTATTACCATGCTTTTACTTCCTTTTCCTTATCGGTAACATATTCAAATCATGTTTCCGTAAAATCAACTAGGACTTTATACAGGTTGTAATGTTTGGTCAAGGGTTAAGGCTTAGAAAAGAAAGGTAAAAGGGATTCAAAATGTCCGTAAGTACCTAGGAATAGCCTTAGCGTGTAACGCAAGGGCTTTACTACAACGACTAGTTATATCACTTTTTTTTCTTTCAAGAGAATCATATCCCTCTTTTTTCCAATAACTATTTTCTCCTTTTTTTTTCTGAGTTTTCTTTTTTTTCTTTTACTACTCGATACATCATATTTTTTTCTAGTCGTTTAATAGCCCAATTTCTTTATGAAAACTATTCTCTAACTACTTTTGGACATAGGGTAGGTAATATTTAATAGTGGCAAACTCCATATCGGAGTGGGTAAGATAATAGGTGAACAAAGAAAAGGCTTATTTAAAAACGGCTCAAATGGGTTAACAAAGGAAATAAAAATATTTATAATGGGTAGGCCAAAGGTCAAAAAGGTGTATTAGAACAAATGGCCTAGTGTCATTTTCTAGAGTCACATGATTTTTCAATGTTATGATATAAAAGGAAATAGAATTTCTCTACTTTTAATGTTTTTAAACATGGTAATTCTAATACTCACTCGACTTTCAATCAGAATAAAGAAATAATGAGACCAATCAACGAGATAGTGCGATGTGTCAAAGAGATTCGATAAACGTAATAAAACCCTCAAAAGGATGATAGGCTCTAAAGCTCACCGGGTTCTAGTCTCCACAACTTTACTATTTAGAAATCCAAATTATATTACAGTTCACTGTTAATATGTATCCATATGACTACGTGCAATGCAACAAGATATGCAAGTATAAGATATAAAACAATGATTCTAAGGATATACCATCTTAAGACATACTTTCATAGATTCGGTAGACATTTGATTATATACTCTCTTAATTCTCAAAATTTCAACGAAATCTGATTATAATAAAAAGGACTGCAATATTGAATAGTATTCAGAAACTTATTTCATTTCATTTATTTATAGAACTACTAAAACGTTTGTTTCTCTATTATTATTATACTTCTATTTTTATTTTTATTTTGTTTTTCTGTTTTACAATGAATTATACGAACTAACAAATGAATGAAATAACGAATAAAAGAAAACTAACAAAAATACTCTGAAGTACGAAAACAAGAAACTATACGAATGAAACGAAACAAAAGCACTAAAATGAAAATATCCATATACTTCCCCCAAACCTAATCACTGCATGTCCCTATGCAGAGGGGAACATGACAATGACATGGATGTAATCCGCATAGAGGATCACCAGGACGTCCACTCCACGAAATAGCTGTACGCCAGATCGAAAGTACCAATCCACAAGCTCCCACTCCAGGTGCTCCGCAGGGTCGAACGGTGGGCCCATCTCATCAAAATCAGCATGTAAATCCGGACGCTCACCCTCATCAATCCCCTCAATGACACTCGGACCCAAATCCACACTATCATCCTCAGGACCGGACTAAGGTGCAAATATCGAGGCAATGTCCTCAGGGGACCAGTCAGGGTGACCCGGACGCTGTCGAACAACGTCCGGCACATAATCAGGTAGGCTCCTATATGGATAGGTAACCTCTGGCATAGGCACACTAGACTCAACAGGTCAGATAAAGAAATAGCAGCGAATCCTGAGACAACACCCGCATCGTCATCATCGGTCGAGGAATCGGCCGATTCAGACGAAGATGACTCAGAAGACGTAGGAGGAGCGCCATAAGGGCCATCAAGAGAAGTAGGGTCATCGCCAAACAGGTCATCCTCGTCGGAAGAATCAGAACAGCTAAGAATGGGCCTACGAGGACGACGACGACACCAGCCGGGACGACCGACCGGGCCGTCAGGTTTGGCTAGCCTAGGACTAAGTATAAAAGTATCAGAAGACGAGCTAGAGTCAGAATAATAACTCGACTGACTTGGAGACCTATTAGGTGAAGTAGGAGGAGACATCGGGTGGTCCATGATATGAGGATGTAGATGATATATAAGGGTCGAGGTACTATACGGATATTGAAAAAAACAAAAACCTGAAACCACAAATAAGTCACAATTTAACCTTATTAGTTTGAAATTGTTAAAAGTACGAAACGTAACATTACTATTTGCTTGAATATATGGCCGTAATTAATGACAAATTTTTAAACGTAAGCAATGTAAGGTTGCATTGAAATTGAAATTTTTACAGAATTACCCCCAAACCTGAACCGAAGAGACCCCTGTTCTAATGCAATGGGTGATAAGATTGCTATTCAATAGTAAATCAACGACAATTACTTCCAAGTGAATAAATGAGACAGTATGTAGCCAAATATAAAATTAAAGCCGTAATGAATAAGAATATCAAGTTGTGACTAATTAGAAGCAACAATAATAACACAACTATAAACGATAAGCCATAAAGGAGAAATGATATAATTACAGACCAACTGCTCAAAAGTAGACCAAAAGACAAAAGTAAAACTAACCGGTCAAAGCCGGGTACATCAGAATCCTAATAATAACCAAAAGACTAAATAAAAAGGAAAAGCAACAAAATAAATTAATATACAGGCCCGAATGTCTGAACATGTCTAAACCACCCATCAAATACAAGAAAAAGGAAAAATAAATGTCTAATCACCCAACCAAACCAAACTAATCCTCACCGCCCTCAAGCAATACCAACTCTAGCCCTGTACTCCCCTGCCCCGTGGTCTCATCACCATCGCCATCAGAATCATTCCCATCTCCTCCATCTCCATCACCGTCATCACCAGCCACCTCCTCCTCGCCCTGCACCTCACCCTGCTGAGCCAGTCGCGGGAAAACCGACTGGTATGCATCCTCTCCCTGAGCTAAAATATCATCCAACTGATCCGGATGAGCCAGCTGGAAGTATGATCGCATGTAAGACTGAAGCCGCAGGATCTCTCCACGGAAAGCACACACGTCTCCATATGTCTATACGTACGGCGTATCCTCCGGGGGAGGTAGACGCTGTGCTGCCTGCTCGCGATGGGCCTGGGCTGCCTCTCGGGCCCTCCTAACCTCCAGATCTAGACGATCCAGGCTCAACTTCCAATCGGCAGAAGCGAACTCCGGGATACAGGTATCGATAGGCTCATCGGACGGTATAGGAAAGGCCTTAGCCCGAAGAATAGCAGTGATGGTGCGAGGGTAGGGCAGAAGGGTCTTAGGGTCTTGTGGACACCGGGATTCCACCGCTTTTTGTTTGTTTTGTTTGAAACTTGACTTGGATCAAAGAAAGAAAATGGTCTGTTGAATACAGATACAGAGTCGTCACTTGGTCTTTAAGGAACCAAGAAACCTAATTTTGACTCACCCAAATGGATTAAGGGCACCGGCCCTTCATAACCAAAGAACTTGGTTCGGGGTTTTGGTACGAGAGAGGAAGGAGCCTTTGTCGCGACTAAAACACCCTCAACTCGCCCCGTCTTTTGACGGGCCTCAATTAGCATCCAAACAATCATCTTATACTATGTATGGTTCAACAATTAATACTATGATAGTATATTACATCACATAAGAAACTTGAAACGGAAGATCTAAAGATAAAATATCATTCATAAGATCTAAGTCAAATATCATGCAATGTAAAGTGAAAGATCACACAAATAAACCTAGGAAAAATCGTCTAATCATATATCAATTAATCAAGTTTTCCTAATCTAAAGGGGGGGCATGAATTGTTCTTGAAACAAATAAACAAAGAAGTCAAAATATGCTTAACAAGCTAGTATGATGCATGTTATTCTTTGAGAAAAGAAGATCTCTCAATCCCCGGGACGGATGAGAAAGGATGATTAGATAAAAGGGGAAGCATGAATGTATGATCAAGTTCATTCCTTATAATCTCCTTGGATTAAGAGTTACAAAAACCCCAAATCTTGCATGAATGCAATGTATGTATCTAAAATGTGCAAAGGTTGTAGTGTGTTTTGTGTACATGGATTTCTAGAATGACTTAGAAGTCTAAAATGTGTATGAATGAGTGAATTAAATTAACATGGGATGTGTACAAATGTAGTATGAACTACTTCCTAAGATATGAACTAATTTGGAATGCATATAAGCATCAAATCAAAGAATGAAAGTTAAAGTATACTTGCTGTGAATAGTGGACAGAACAGTAGCATGATCTTTTGGAATTTGAAAAGAGGGGTTAGGAATGTTTTCAATGCATGATTTTTTATGGAGATGTTCCTTATTGTTTCTAGAACACAACCCAAAAGGCCAATCTTGAATAACTATCACAGATTGAGAGAAATCATATAAACAACAGAGGTCACTCAGAAACAGAGTTCGTACTGTCGACTGAAATGTTGAAAAATCTTAGAAAATGAAAAAGAATGATCTAGAGGCCCATTTTATACAGAAAGTTTCTTAAGACATTGAATTTTAAGGGAAAAATAAGTTAGGACCACTCCTTTTGGAAAAGTTTTCTGTAAAAGAGGTTGGAAGTGGACCTAGCTGCAGTGACAGCAAAATCAGAATGTTTGGAAGGAATATTGGGATCCAAATGGACCATTTCCAAGTACTTCCAAGTCAAACCAAATATCATGGGTGTTCTCCAATGAGTTAGGAAGACTTTCCAAGTGGCCTTGCATCCATATGTTGAGTATTGAGTTCTAGAGAAATCTTTGAACTCAACTCACTCACTGTTTTGACTCATTGTTTTGAAGATTTTGGAGAAAACAAAGTTTTGTTTCTTGAAACCAAATGAGAGGGATTGAGAGGGGTTTTGAAATAGATGTTTTGAAAGCACATTTTCAATACTCAATAAGGATTATAGCCACTTAAAATGTCAACATTAAACTCATCATCAAGAACCTCCAAGATTGTTGGAGAGATTTATTTTTATTTTTGAACATAACTTCAATACATTTCAAGAATACCTTGGAAGTATTGAGGTTATGATCATCATCTATCAAACATGTTTTTGAGGTCAAGAGCTACTATCCATAAGGATTCACTCACCCCAAACTTCATGTCATCACTTAGATGATGATGAACTAGTAAGTAAATAAAGAAAAGAAAAAGAAATGAGATAAGGAGAGATGAACATATATATAATCAAAGCAAGTAAATAGCAATCAATAGATGATAATCAATGTGATTTTGGACTTGTAGCTTGGTGTTTCACTCATAGATTTTGACAATTGGACATGGAAGTAGCTTCCTATCTCATGAATGCTCAAGAATGAGGGTTGGAGTGGACTTTGAATGTGAAGTATATAGAAGGATGATTGAAGAAAACAAGAATAAAACTCACTTTCTTATGGAAAATCAATGGGAGAAGCTCCCTTTCTCTCTTCTAAACCTATCTCTATCTCTCTTCTTCTCTACAACTTTTCAAGCTTTGCACTTGTCCCCCCCCCCCCCCCCTAAAATGAAGAGCAATGGAGGGTTTAAATAGGCCAATTTGGGGTGGTTTTGGGGTTTTAGAAGTACTCCCATTGGTCCCAAACAACTGTGAACATAAAACTATGTCGTTTTGGCTTTCAATTAATCAAATTGGACCCCCAAAAAAATTACAAAAATGGACTCTGCGAGGATTGAGTGCCGCGGCGGCACTGGGCCAGTGCCGCGGCGGCAGTGCTCCTCTGAAGCCCAGAAAATTACGTTTAGGCCCCCAGAGGTTCCGGTATTCGCGAAAAGGCCCTATTTCGTCCGAAATTCACAGAAAATGCATACGAACTCCAAATTGAGGTTGTGATATACCGTTGGAAAGGTAATGGAGTCTAATTTACATAAAAAATAGTTCAGGGATAGGTCACTTTGAAAATTTTTACGGTATTCGCGATAAAAGCCGATTTGATCGCCTTTTTCGCCTTTGGAAATTCATAATAAACTCGTTTTAAATCTGAAAATTATGTGCGATATACCGTCGAAAAGCTGTTGACCTCTAGTATCCATGAAAAATATTTGAAAATTGTCACGGTGCCCCGGTTCTAAAGTCAAATTTCGATCAAACTGGTCAAACCTGGGATTCCCGGGAAGTTCTGGAAACCTCCGGGAGTTCCCGGGAGCTGATGTTTTCGCTCGATTTTCTTTTGGAACTTGTTTTAATACTTTTCTCATGATTTAGAATGATTCTGGTGAATTCGGACGATTTCGGTCAAACTTGGTCAAACCTTGGTCAAACCGGTCAACGGGGACTTTCCGGGAGCTTCCGGGACTTCTGGGGGTTTCTGGGAGCTGACGATTTCACCCGATTTTCTCTTAAAAACTCATTTTATCGCTTTTCTTACAACGTAGCATGTTTCTAGAACTTTGGGACCAAATCTGGGAGTTTTCGGGCTTTTAGGGGCATTTTGGTCATTCTGAGCATTTTGAGAAATAGAACTAACTTCCAAGAGTCCTTTTAAGTCTTTTTCGATCTTTGTGAACCACCAAGCTATGGGTCTCCTAAATCTGATAGCCGACAAAATGGGGTGTCTACAGGTCTATGGAATTATCTATGGCCTGTGTAGCAAGGCGCATGCCATCCATAATGACTAGGCCGGGGTGGAACCAGTCACTTCGGTAGACAGCGTGGAGGGCGTGGTGGACTTCCTTGGTCCGTTCTTGCTCGTGACCAAGGAGGTACAGGTTTCGTTTGAAGACATGGTCGATGAACCACATCTGTCGGGGCATGTGAGATCGTCGTATAGATTGCCCCGACCCAGAGCGGCCGCCACACATGTCCTGGACGATGTGTAAAAAGGTGTGGGCTTTGGTGAGGACATTTAATTTTGGGACTTGGTATGAGTGGGAGGGAAGTTGGAGAATTTCGGCGATGTTATCTGGGTTGAGGGTGACATCGTGGCCATCTATTGTAGTGGAGATAAAGGTGTGTTGGCTTAGGGATTGTTTATGGTAGCGGAGGTTTTGGTAGAATAGGCGGACGAGACGGGGATAACTAATTAGGTCGGGGTTTCTAAAGTATAACTGAGGGGCCAATTTACGGGCTACTAGGTTATTATGGCCCCACTTGGCATCTTTATCAGATGCAAAATAATCAGCGTCTATCGCAGCCTCGTGATTCAGGCCGCGGTTTACGTATTTGGGGCCTAGGTCGTTGGGGTTAGGGTCGTCTGGGGGCGGTGGTGGAGGTGGGCCAGTCTGTTTTTCTTTTCCTTTTGCTTTTTTCTGGGGCTGTTGGGAAGAAGAAGCAGATCTTACGGTTTGTTTTGTCATTGTTTAAAAAGGTTGGTACGAATTTTTAGAAAAAATTGAAAATGTAGGCTTTAAAATTGGTCTCTGCCCCGAAAAAGAAAAAGAAAGGGATAGGGGGAAGGGTCACCTGCAAAGAGAAACGTCCCGGCAAGGGACACAATCAATAAATAATTCAACAGTTGTAAAAGAAATTGGGGTTCGCAGGGGAACACCCAGCAACTGTGAGAAGAGCCGATCCCTTCCCACCCACTGTCCCGACAAGGGCACACACTTTGCGGCAAGTCACGGGGTACTTGCCGCGTGTTGATAAGTGTTGTAATTAAATCGATAAATGATAGTAATACAGTTGCGAAAATAAAAATTTGAGATGCCGAAGAGGATGTGCACGTGTTCGTGTTAAGTCATTGATTAACCGACATTCAGAATATTACGGAGTATTAACGAATTTGGTTCATCGCACTTAATTAACAAGTATGAAGTTTTTAATCGTATATCTACATTATTGGTAGATTTATGTGCTCAATAGAATCACCATTAAGAAACAATGAACATTATCGAACTAGTTCCGAATGAATGTGATTTCAGTATATGATCACTCTGTGATTCCTTATCACTAGGATGATCGAGTTTTGTAAACGTTTATGTGTATAAGTCCACTAGTCTTGCTCGGTTATGTGAATAGAGATTACAGTGTTATTTACATGTACTAGAATCCTTGCAGATATAATTGTTCGTTCCTATATATGTGACTTATGTGATCTCTATTCAAGCACGCACCGAATCCCTTGTTTGATTCTTAAATCGACCACAAATAGTGTTAAGGCATTGCGGATATATTTAAATATAATGAGGGCCACAAGGTTCAATGAACAGTGTGTCAACATGCTTCAGAGCAAAGGTGAAACTATTGTCGTCCTAATTGAGGTTGAGTAATCCTAACTGCGAATCTCCATGATTCAATCTGTATGCTTCGAAAACATAACCCTAGCATCTAAGCAGTGCATTATCATCATCCATGTAGAAATTGGTGTGTATGAAGAGATGTGAGTCAATAAGTCAATGCATGTGTGGATCCGCATATAAGTATGTATCTATAAATATAAAAGCCCTAATTTAAAACCCTAATTCGTAATCAGTGTGATCTACTGTAGGAGTTAGGGTTTACGAGTGACTATGAATTAAAGTATACCCTAACATAGTGTATATTGTAATCAATTAAAAATATATACACATGCACGGATCTGCAACGCTACTCACGACCCTGACCACACATCGGCCCAAATTAATCGCAGATTTGGAACACATATGGTCCTTAAGTACTGTGTGGGTCTGTCCATATCTTAATTGACATATGTATATACCTATAAAGAGAATCTGGCCCCAAATAACAATTCGTAAACCGTGTATGTATCTATAGAAATAAGGCTGCAAGAATTTCGGTTTGGGTGCATCTCTGTGTGTGGTTGTGTATATAGATTTATATATATACAAATAGGGATTTATCCATCCCCAAAAATGAAAAACCCTTACTTAGGTGTTGATATCATTGATTAGGGTCTCATTCATCTACGCATATTTATATATATATATATATCATATTGTGTACGAGTATATCTATACCTGCAGTTTGTAGATTCAAGAGTAGGGGGTGGGGTTTGATTGCAGACTCGTGGGAATCCGTGGCGGCAACAGCGGTGTTTGGTGGTCCGGCGGTGATGATGGTCAGCGGCTGTGTGGTGGTGATTGTGATGTTTTGTGGTGGTGAGAGGGGAGAGAGAGAGAATGTCGCCGTGAGAGAGAGAAACGAAGATAGAGAGAGAGAGAAAAAAGAATTCTGAAGAAAAATTAGGGCTCAACCTTATATATAAGGGAAGGGCAACCTCGGGCGAGCGGACCGCGGGAGCGAGCTTCGCGCGCGCGGATCCCTCCGCGAGGAAAAGTTGAGGTTTGTTTCTGACGTCTTGAAATATTTTCTAAGGCCTACCCTCGCGCGAGCGGGCCGCTCTAGCGAGGATCTCGCGGGCGCGATTTCTGGCGCGACCAGAAGCTGAGGCTCTTATTTTTGTTTGTTGAAGAAATTTACTAAGTCTCAACCTCGCGCGAGCGGGCCGCTCCAGCGAGAGTCTCGCTCGCCCGATCTGAAGCGCGAATAAGAGCTGAGGCTTATTATAAAAACTTTCAAAAATTTTGTCTAAGGGGCTATCTCGCGCGAGCGGGCCGCGCGAGCGAGATGCTATTTTCTCGTTTTTCTTTTCTGGTTTCTTGTATAAGTATTCTATAGTTTAAAATTTTCATATTTTGGTTTTTAAAAGCTCAGACAATGGCCAAAAACGACTAACTAGTGTACAAAATTAAAGAAAATTCTAACTAAAGCTTGGGTTGCCTCCCAAGAAGCGCTAAGTTTTACGTCGTTAGCTCGACCGTTGCCTGCGCTCAGTCGAGATAGACCGGGTCTACCAGATCTATAGATTCAATTTCTCTTTCTTCTGTTTCTTTGGTTCGATATGGCTTAAGCCGTTGGCCGTTTACTTTAAACGGGGTTCCACCGTTTGTATCTTGAATTTCAATTGCTCCATGTGGGAACACTTGCGTTACTATAAACGGACCGTCCCATCGGGACCGTAGCTTACCCGGGAATAATCTTAATTTTGAATTAAACAACCATACGCGTTATCCAACTTCAAAATTCTTTCTTACAATCATTTTATCGTGGAAAGATTTAGATCGTTCTTTGTAGATTCTCGAATTTTCATACGCTTCCTTTCTCAACTCTTCAAGTTCTTGCAATTGAAGTTTATGATGACATCCTGCCGCTTTTATATCTTGGTTAAACGTTTTTACGGCCCAATAGGATCGATGTTCGAGTTCCACCGGTAGGTGGCACGCTTTTCCAAATACTAGTCGGTAAGGAGACATCCCAATAGGAGTTTTAAACGCTGTACAATATGCCCAAAGTGCATCGGTCAGTCATTGTGACCAATCTTTACGGTCTGGACGTACCGTTTTTTCTAATATACTTTTGACCTCTCTATTAGACACTTCAACTTGGCCTTGGGTTTGCGGATGGTATGCGGTTCCTACTTTATGGGTGACAGAATACTTCCGGACAAGTGCTTCAAAGTAACGATTACAGAAATGTTTATCTCCGTCGCTTATAATCGCTCGTGGCGTACCGAATCGACAAAATATATTATCTTTAATAAAAGAAACCACAACTTTATGGTCGTTGGTTCTCGTCGCCACTGCCTCCACCCACTTAGAAACATAGTCGGCCGCGACTAAAATATATTCGAAACCACAAGACGAGGGAAACGGACCCATAAAGTCGATGCCCCAAACGTCAAATATTTCTATAATAAGGATTGGGGTCATGGGCATCGCATCACGATGTGACATGTTCCCTGTTTGTTGACAACGTACGCAGTTCTGACAGAATTCATGTGCGTCTTTAAACAATGTTGGCCAATATAACCCACTTTGGAGGACTTTAGCGGCCGTACGACGGCCACCAAAGTGTCCTCCGCATTCTAGAGAATGACAAAAATTTAGTATAGATTTGAATTTACTCTCCGGAACACAACGTCGTATAATTTGATCAGAACAGTGTTTAAATAACAATGGGTCATCCCAGTAATAATGTTTAATTTGAGAAAAGAATCGATCTTTATCTAAACGAGACCACGTAGGCGGGAGAAATCCCGTAGCTAAGAAATTGACAATGTCACTGAACCATGGGTGATTTACGGTAGCTAACGCGAATAATTGTTTGTCAGGAAACGAATCCTTTAGAGGGGTAATATCGTTAGATTCTATAAGAAGTCGTGACAAGTGGTCAGCTACAACGTTTTCAGAACCCTTTTTATCCCGTATTTCATAATTAAACTCTTGCAGGAGTAAAATCCATCGGATTAACCTAGGTTTCGTTTCTTTCTTATTCAATAAATGACGCAAAGCCGCATGATCAGTATAAACGATGACTTTTGAACCCAATACATAAGAGCGGAATTTGTCAAAGGCAAACACAACCGCAAGTAATTCTTTTTCAGTTATTGTGTAGTTCAACTGCGCGTCATTTAGCGTTTTACTCGCATAATAAATTACGTGAGGAATTTTATTCACTTTTTTCCCGAACACAGCTCCAACGGCATAGTCGGAAGCATCACACATCAATTCAAACAGTAATGACCAATCAGGAGATTGGATTACCGGAGCCGTGGATAGTAAGGTGCGCAACGTTTCAAAAGCCTTCAAACAGTCAGTCAAAGACAAAAGGAACATCCTTGGCAAGCAGGTTGCACAAGGGGCGTGAAATTTTACTAAAGTCTTTGATAAATCGTCTATAAAAACCAGCGTGACCTAGAAAGGAACGGATCTGACGAATGGATGATGGCGGTGGAAGTTTGTCTATTAATTCAATTTTCTCTTTATCAACCTCTATACCTCTCTTGGAAACAATGTGACCCAAGACTATTCCCTCTTGAACCATGAAATGGCTCTTTTCCCAACTTAATACTAAATTTGCTTCCTCGCACCGGGCGAGAACTTTTGTTAGATTTTGGAGGCATTCATCGAATGTAGGTCCAAAAACGGAGAAATCGTCCATAAATATCTCGAGAAATTTCTCAACCATGTCCGAGAAAATTGCCATCATACACCGTTGAAAGGTTGCCGGTGCATTGCACAAGCCAAACGGCATACGTCGGTAGGCAAAAGTTCCAAAAGGACATGTGAATGTCGTCTTTTCTTGATCATCGGGATAGACGGGCACCTGGTTGTAACTAGAATATCCGTCTAAAAAATAATAATAACTCATACCGGACAGACGTTCTAGGATTTGATCAATAAATGGGAGAGGAAAATGATCCTTACGAGTCATCGTGTTAAGTTTTCTATAGTCAATGCATACCCGCCAACCGGTAGTTTGACGGGTGGGTATAAGGACTCTCTTTTCGTTGGGTACAACCGTAATACCTGATTTCTTTGGAACAACCTGAGTTGGGCTGACCCAATTACTATCAGAGATCGGGTATATAATACCGGCATCTAAGAGTTTAATAACTTCCTTCATAACCACTTCTTTCATGTTAGGGTTGAGACGTCGTTGCATTTCCCTAGATGGTTTAGCATTTTCTTCTAAATTTATTCTATGCATGCAAACTGACGGGTCAATTCCTTTTAGATCAGCGACCGTCCATCCAATTGCCTTTTTATGATTACCTAGAACCTGTATTAGTTGTACTTCCTGAATTTCAGTTAAATTTGACGCGATTATAACAGGAAGGGTTGCATTAGTCCCTAGGAATGCATATTTTAAAGAATCCGGCAACGGCTTAAGTTCGAGTGTTGGAGGACACTGAATGGATGGTAAGGCTGGTTCATGTGCAAGAGGCGGTAAAGCTTCTATTTTAGGTTTCCATGGAAGTGCATTGGTTGTGTTTACTGATTCCAATAAAGTATTTACATCTTCAATATTTGCGTCAATGTTGAAATCATTAAAATTGAAATGTGATAAGCATGCTTCCAACGCTTCCTTAGTTAACATAAAAGGCGCTGCCTCTTCGACTAATTTGTCTATTAAATCTATGGCATAGCAATCTGCCTCTTCATCATCTCTATATGGTTGATTAGATGCATTGAAGACGTTAAGACGCACGGTCATGTTACCAAAAGTTATATCCATCACACCAGTCCTACAGTTAATAATTGAATTAGCCGTAGCTAGGAAAGGGCGTCCTAGAATGACTGGAACTTGTTTACTAGCATCTAGGACGGGTTCAGTGTCTAGTACGATAAAATCGACCGGATAATAGCATCTATCAACTTTGACCAATACATTCTCTACTACCCCCCGTGGAACTTTAATTGACCTATCGGCTAATTGTAAGGTGGCCACAGTCGGTTTCAGTTCTCCTAAACCCAAATGTTCATAAACTGAATAGGGTATCAAATTCACACTCGCACCTAAATCAAGAAGAGCCCGGTGAATGTATTTATCACCAATGTGACAAGCGATGGTTGGAGTACCCGGGTCTTTATATTTGAGAGTGTTAGTGTTAAACAGGGAACTAACCTTTTCTGTTAGGAACACTTTCTTAGATAAATGGTTTCTAGCCTTCCTCTTCTGAGTGTGTGGACACGCGGAATCGGACAACTTCTCTTGTTTGAGATTGTTTTGAAATTGATTTGAATCAAAGAAAGAAAATAGGTCTGTTGAAAACAGATACAGAGTCGCCACTTGGTCTTTAAGGAACCAAGAAACCTAATTTTGACTCACCCAAATGGATAAAGGGCACCAGCCCTTCATAACCAAAGAACTTGGTTCGGGGTTTTGGTACGAGAGAGGAAGGAGCCTTTGTCGCGACTAAAACACCCTCAACTCGCCCCATCTTTCGACGGGCCTCAATTAGCATCCAAATAATCATCTTATACTATGTATGGTTCGGCAATTAATACTATGATAGTATATTACATTACATAAGAAACTTGAAAATGGAAGATCAAAAGATAAAATATCATTCATAAGATCTAAGTCAAATATCATGCAATGTAAAGTGAAAGATCACACAAATAAACCTAGGAAAAATCGTCTAATCATATATCAAGTAATTAGTTTCCTTAATCTAAAGGGGACATGAATTGTTCTTGAAACAAATAATCAAAGAAATCAAAATATGCTTAGCAAGCTAAAATGATGCATGTTAATTTTGAGAAAAGAAGATTTCTCAATCCCCGAGATGGATGAGAAAGTATGATTAGATCGAAGGGGAAGCATGAATGTGTGATCAAGTTCATTCCTTATAATTTTCTTAGATTAAGAGTTACAAAAAACCCCAAATCTTGCATGAATGCATTGTATGTATCTAAAAATGTGCAAAGGTTGTAGTGTGTTTTGTGTACATGGATTTCTAAAATGACTTAGGAGTCTAAAATGTGTATGAATGAATGAATTAAATCAACATGGGATATATACAAATGTAGTATGAACTACTTCCTAATATATGAACTAATGTGGAATGCATATAAGCATCAAATCAAAGAATGAAAGTTAAAGTATACTTGCTGTGAATAGTGGACAGAACAGTAGCATCATCTTTGGAAATTTGAAAAGAGGGGTTAGGAATGTTTTCAATGCATGTTTTTTATGGAGATGTTCCTTATTGTGTCTAGAACACAACCCAAAAGGACAATCTTGAATAGCTATCACATATTGAGAGAAATCATATAAACAACACAGGTCACTCAGAAACAGAGTCCGTACTGTCGAATGAAATGTTATAAAATCTTAGAAAATGAAAAAGAATGATCTAAGGGCCCATTTTATACATAAAGTTCCCTAAGACATTTAAATTTAAGGAAAAAATAAGTTAGGACCACCCCTTTTGGAAACGTTTTCTGTAAAAGAGGTTGGAAGTGGACCTAGCTGCTGTGACAGCAAAATCAGAATGTTTGGAAGGAATATTGGGATCCAAATGGACCATTTCCAAGTACTTCCAAGTCAAACCAAAAATCATGGGTGTTCTCCAATGAGTTAGGAAGACTTTCCAAGTGGCCTTGCATCCATATGTTGAGTATTGAGTTCTAGAGAAATCTTTGAACTCAACTCACTCACTGTTTTGACTCATTGTTTTGAAGATTTTGGAGAAAACAAAGTTTTGTTTCTTGAAATCAAAATGAGAGGGATTAAGAGGGGTTTTGAAATAGATGTTTTGAAAGCATATTTTCAATACTCAATAAGGATTATAGCCACTCAAAATGTCAACATCAAACTCATCATCAAGAACCTCCAAGATTGTTGGAGAGATTTATTTTATTTTGAACATAATTTCAATACATTTCAGGAACAACTTGGAAGTATTGAGGTTATGATCATCATCTATCAAACATGCTTTTGAGGTCAAGAGCTACTATCCATAAGGATTCACCCACTCCAAACTTCATGTCATCACTTAGATGATGATGGACTAGTAAGTAAATAAAGAAAATAAAAAGAAATGGGATAAGAAGAGATGAACAATAAATAAACAAGCAAGTAGATGATAATCAATAGATGATATTCATGAAGCATGAGACTTGTAGATTGATGTTTCACTCATATGTAATGACACTAGACATGGAAGAAGCTTCCACTCTCTTGAATGCTCACTAAAATGGTGGTTGGGAGTATTGAATGTTGAAATAAATGGGAGTAATGAAGTAAAAACAAAGTTTAGAACTCACTTTTGTTTTGGAAAATCAAAGAAGGAAGCTTCTTTATCTCTATTCTAACCTTATCTCTACAACTTTTCTCCCAAACTTTTTCAAAGCTTACATTTGACTCCCCTAAAATGAAGAGTAATGGGGTGCTTATATAGGCCAACTTGGGGTGGTTTTGGGATTTAGAAAGTATTCCCATTGGCTCCAAACATCTGAAATCATAAAACTATGTCGTTTTGGCTTTTAATTAATCAAAATGGGGCCACAAAAATTATTACAAAAATACACTGTTCTGGGGGGGAGTGCCGCGGCGGCACTGGGCCAGTGCCGCGGCGGCAGTGCTCCTCCCTCCGTCCAGATAATGCTATTTAGGCCCCCTGAAGTTCCGGTATTCGCGAAAAGGCCATATTTCGTCCGAAATTCACAGAAAATGCATACGAACTCCAAATTGAGGTTGTGATATACCGTTGGAAAGGTAATTGAGTCTACTTTACATAGAAAAAAGTTAGGGGATAGGTCACTTTGAAAAGTTTTGCGGTATTCGCGATAAAAGCCGATTTGATCGCCTTTTTCGCCTTTGGAAATTCATAATAAATTCGTTTTAAATCCAGAAATTATGTGCGATATACCGTTGGAAAGCTATTGACCTCTAGTATCCATGAAAAATGTTTGAAAATTATTTTGGTTCCCTGGTTCCAAAGTCAAATTCTGGTCAAACTGGTCAAACCTGGGATTCCCGGGAAGTTCTGGAGACCTCCGGGAGTTCCCGGGAGTTGATGTCTTCGCTCGATTTTCTTTTGGAACTTATTTTAACACTTTCTTCATGGTTTTGGTGAATTTGGACGATTTTGGTCAAACTTGGTCAAACTTGGTCAAACCTGGTCAAACCTTGGTCAAACCTAGTCAAACCTTGGTCAAACCGGTCAACGGGGACTTTTCGGGAGCTTTCGGGACTTCCGGGGTTCTCTGGGAGCTGACGATTTTAGCCGATTTCTCTTTAAAACTCATTTTATCGCTTTTCTTACGACATATCATGTTTTCAGAACTTTGGGACCAAATCTGGGAGTTTTCGGGCTTTCAGGGGCATTTTGGTCATTCTGAGCATTCTGAGGGATGGAGCTGACTTCCGAGAGTCCTTTTGAGTCTTTTACGATCATTGTGAACCACCAAGCTATGGGTCTCCTAAATCTGATAGCCGACAAAATAGGGTGTCTACAGTTTGCCCCTCTTTGGCATGAACTTGCGAGGCAACGCAAGTCGCAAGCGAGTGCCAAAGCTTTGAAGAGACAGGTCTTTTGGAGGCTATAGATTTAGGATAAAAAGCGTTGCAAAAGATGCTAGGATGATGAGGTTAGTGCTGGTCGCGCTCTGCGTGAGCTGCCTACGTATCCCGAGAGGAATCAGACCAGGACGTAGTTCAGGGCAGGGAACCAATCATACATGCACATACACAACAATCAAGCTGATGCTATGCTATAAGAGTGATATGCAATGCATGGATGTGATATGAATTGTGTCATGAGTCCTATCATGTCTAGTGTTATGACGCTAGTATGAGCAAGTGCCGTGGGGTGTGCCACTCCGAGTGGACTGGCGTCCTGCTAGCGCTCACGACTGTGACGTGATGGATGACTCGGATAAGGACATCGAAGTTTAGAAGACTCCGGGTCTGGGGGCAAACTTCTGGAACGAGTGAGATAGATCAGCTGCGCTTTGTTTAGAAGACGATAGCCAAAGGTGACCGAGGGATCTTGTGATAAAGGTGTGAGAAAATTCTTGATAATCAGGAGATCTGGATGCGGGCGATGTTCTGATTGTTCCTGACGGCTGACTTTCGGGAATCGGTTCCGGCTGGTGGGAGAATCTTTATTTTCTTGATCCATCTCTAAACCTCTCATGGTTGATCAAATCTTTCGGCGCTCAATCCGAGAGAGCCGGTCAGGGCCTCCGGGAGCTGGTATCTGTCTGCTTTTGTCCCCGGGGGATAATGCAGGGTTCTCGGGGAATCTCTTTTCTTGATCGGGAACCAGGATCCATCTCTGAACCTCTCATGGTTGATCAAATCTTTCGGCGCTCAATCCGAGAGAGCCGGTCAGGGCCTCCGGGAGCAGGTATCTGTCTGCTTTTGTCCCCGGGGGATAATGCAGGGTTCTCGGGAAATCTCTTTTCTTGATCGGGAACCAGGATCCATCTCTGAACCTCTCACGGTTTGATCAAAACTTTCAATGCTCAATCCAAGAGAGCCGGTCAGGGCCTCTGGGAGCTGGTATCTGTTTGCTTTGGTCCTCGGGGGATAACGCAGGGTTCTCGGGGAATCTCTTTTCTTGATCGGGAACCAGGATTCATCTCTGAACCTCTCACGGTTTGATCAAATCTTTCAATGCTCAATCCAAGAGAGCCGGTCAGGGCCTCTGGGAGATGGTATCTGTCTGCTTTGGTCCTCGGGGGATAACGCAGGGTTCTCGGGGAATCTCTTTTCTTGATCGGGAACCAGGATCCATCTCTGAACCTCTCACGGTTTGATCAAATCTTTCAATGCTCAATCCAAGAGAGCCGGTCAGGGCCTCTGGGAGCTGGTATCTGTCTGCTTTGGTCCTCGGGGGATAACGCAGGGTTCTCAGGGAATCTCTTTTCTTGTTTATTTGGTGCATTAGCTAAAAACCAGGATCCGTTACCTGGATTCTCGTGTTTGATTGAATTTTGCGACGGTTGTCCTGAAACGGCCGATTCAGGTCTTCGGGAGCCAATTTTTTCAGTTTCTGCTTGCTGGAGGTAGTTCTGGCAACTTTTAGTCTGCTTGGGG
>CM066991.1:96204519-96292864 GCA_033977485.1 Hydrangea macrophylla | reverse complement strand
ACAACTTATAGTACTTCAAATCAGATCACAAAGACAGCAAATTTTGCATCCACTGAGAGAGAGTTCAAGCAAAAGTCTCAATTTCACCTAACACCCAGATCAAGTCTACTAAAAGCAACTAAACAAATACACAAACGAAGATCATGAAGAAAAAAAATCATCATAATGCCATATATACACACAAATACATACAAATAAACGTAGATTACATGTATTATTGTAAATCAAACTTACACCAAAGAGCCTCTTAAAGTCTGGTTATTGCGTAGTGATAAGCTAGAGGATGAAACTCTAGTTTCAAAATCAGTTTTTCTATGGAAATCGATTAAACATTTCGGCTGGAAAGATTTGGGTTAAACGAAGTCGATGAATAAGTAGGGTTTGGAATTGATAGCTTGGAAATAGAAGCCATTATCAGATCAAGAGAGAGAAAGTTACAGAGAGAGAGAGAGAGAGTATATGATTAAAGGCTTTCTCTTTCTTATATTATCAAGATTAAAAGATGCTTAGGGTTGCATTATATTTGTATATGATTTTTGAGAGAAGAAAGGTTCCTTTCAGTGACCCACCAGGTGAAGACGACACGGTGGAGGGGTAAAATTTGGAAAGTTTTCGGTGGGAGTTGGTGGGAGAAGTTATCCAGTGCGACTGTCATACCTTTTTGCGACTTTTACTTTGATTTTGAATATGCTATGAGTGTGATCATGTGAATCTTTAGAAGAATTAACTTCTTGTCAGATACACCTATATTTTCAACCACACATCTAATCACATCCTTGTTTTAAATGAATGTATCATGATGTGCTGAGTAAGTGGTATATAGAAAAATGTGAAAAAATTAAACAGCACATGATACATGTATTTAAAGCATAGGATGTGGTTGGAGATGTGGTTAGAGATGTGGGTGTATCATTGTTGGTATTTACACATTGGAAATGCTAGACCCACACAATGAACCACACACAACTTTAAATGCATGTACCCTATGCTGTATAAGTGCGGCACAAAAAAGTGTAAAAATTTCAAACAGCACAAGGTACAAACATTTAAAATTGTGTATGGAAAAAGTGTGTGGTTCACTGTGTGGGTCTAGTAGTACTCTTACACATTGGCACTTCAAAAGTTATCTTTTAATGTTGAGAATTGATTTTAGCATTTCAAAAGTTATCATTGGCACTCCATATGCACTGAGTATGGTACTATGGAGTGCCAATGATAAATTTTAGAGTGCTAAAATCAAATCCTTTTAATGTTCTGAAAATTTCTACTCACTAAGGTGAACCACTAAAATTCAGACAAAAAAAAAATATGAGAGTTATGAAATTTACAATTTGATTAGGTTCAAACAGATCTGTTCTATTTTACAATCAATTCAGTGTTCAACCAAATGAGTACATGTGGTGCACTCACATTTTTGTGTATCATTTCATAACCTAAAATCACATCACATAATATGGGTGCAATAGAAATCCAAGTTGACATCACAAAAATAATGTGATTTTAGGTTAATTAAAGACTGACACCACTAAAAAATATTTCTAACTACGCCACTACGTGTTGTGGTGTCCATACGGAATAATTTCTTTATTGGTGGTGAATGGTGATGAATGATGATTCAATGTCATTGTTTCGACAATGTGCGAACTGTTTAAAATAAAAATAATGCTCTGTTTTTCAAAAAAAAAAAAATTTAAATTGTTTCTCAATATATATGACGGTAAAACTCTTATTAATAATAAAAAATTATTTTAATATCAATCAATCAAAATCAACTGGACCGACTGTTATATATACCTACCGTTAGAAAGCATAGCATGACTCTAAATATAAATGCATACCTACCGTTATATCTACCATGAAAAAAGTACTGATGCTAAATGTACACATAGACCATGCATCCAAGACTCCAAGGGCTTCTCCTTTTGTACGTAAACTTTACCTAAAAAGCCACCTACCAAATTACGATTAGAGAAATGTTAGATACACAAAAAAAAATGTATAATTAAATGCACGATTTGCTTAAAATTGTTGGACCTCGTGTTGAAAAAGTTGTACACCTTTTTTTTGTCTTTTTGTGTATACAAACTTTTTAGCACGAGGTCCAACAATTTTAACCAAGTTTTGCATTTTTTTTGTGCATCTAGCATGATTCTTACAATTAATGCTTAGTTTGGTTTTCATGTGACTTTTTAAAAGTAGTTTATGAAATTTATTATTAAAATTGTTTGATAATTTTATATAAGTGATACATTATTCTTCAAACAAAAATTATGAAACCAAAAAGCAACTTTGAGATTTTCAAAGCTTGATTCTAGAGTTTTAAAACTTCCCCCAAAAAAGCCCTAAGTTCAATTTTTGTAAAACTCTAATCTAAATGAATTAACATAAAATTATGCTTTAGAAAAGGAGAAGTACCATGGGAGCCAAACTAAGGCTTAGTTTGGCCTCCAAGTGGCTTTTTAAAAGGAGCTTATGAAATTTATTACTATGTTGTTTGATAATTTTATACAAGTGACACACTACTCTTCAAAAAGATATCATGAAACCAAAAATCTCTAAGTTCAATTTTTACAAAGTTCATAAACTAATTATCAAATGAATTAACATGAAATTGTGTTTTAAAAAAGAAGAACCACCAAAATGGGGTCAAACTAAGCCTAAGCCTAAGCCTAAGAAAGGGAAAATATTATGTAAATTACACCTACACCCCTCAATCTCTTATAATTGTATACAGCACATATGTTTTGACTTTGTGTGTGCCTAACAGCTTCATTTGATACAACGCTCTTCAATCGTCATAATTAATTTTCTGTAATATCCTCGTTTCTTCTTACTTATGCATAAAGTTTGTCTTTATTCTCCATCTTTACCCAAACACATATTAAAACTTAAAAATGTGATTAGTATTATTTCATATTGGATATAAATTTGAGGAAATTTAATTCGACATTGGTTTGTGTAAAAGGTTGGACGAGGTTTCTTGATGCTTTTACCCAAATTCAAATTTATATCTTAATATTATAATATGGAAGACTTGAGATGTCACGTGGCTCTCTCTCATGATTTACCAGTTTTTGCCCCTCTCTCTCTCTCTCTCTCTCTCTCTCTCTCTCTCTCAATAAAATTAGTGCATGTTTTTTATTAGCAAAATCACACCTAATTTCAAGGCCTTCTTAGCCAGTTAAGTTTCTCTCATTATTGTGTACAAAATAAATGCATTGAATGCATTCTCTCTCATTACTTTTCAATATTTCTCATTTTATACTTTCTACATACACATTATATCTTTCTATTTTAGATAATAGTAGAGCATTTAAATCTGTAATAAACCTTCTACTTCCACTCTCTCACTTCTTTCTCTCTACCCTCTATATATTATGAATAATGATTGGGGCACAAAAGGATACAAAAAACTTCCACAAAATGAGTGGAAAGTCTATGTGGCACAGTGGGATCCGCCAGCAATTAATGGAAACAATGCTTAATTACTGGCGGGTCCCAGTGTGCCACATAGACTTTCCACTCATTTTGTGGAAATTTTTTGTATCTTTTGGTGCCCCTAGCATTGTTGATATATTATTGCTTTATCAAAGGTTGATTTTGTAAAGTATAATCAATAAAATCAACTTTAATGCCCTTCATCCCTGGTCTAATCTCAAGCGCATGTAGCTAATCATCTTAAATTGACGGTTACAAAGGAAATGGGGAGACTAAATTGCCAATTATAATAAAAATCCCATTGAGTATCTTAGAGGTTACTATATGGTATTGGTTATATATATATATATATATATATATGCACACTAATGTACAAAAAAAAAAAAACAGTATCATACAAGAACAATCACTCAGTTGAAGGGTGGTAGTACAGTGACTCCAAGATCCAATTCGTTTGATAGGTAGCATCAGAATTGCCTTTTAAAGCTATTGCAATCAAAAGAGCTCAATTAATGCATATTTTTTTCTTTTTTGGTTCTTTTGATTTTTGCTAAAAATTGGTTGTTTGGAGGGTTGGTTGTGCTATGGCTAGGTTTATTTAATTGCAAGGTACAATGTGGCGAGTTACTAATAATGCATTGTATGTGTTTAATCTTTGATCTAAATGGAGTTTGGTCTTATATGTTTAGTTAGGCTTATTTATTTCTTTGTTGTCTCTTTGGGTAGTTCTCTTTTTGTTCACAACCAACATTATGGTCTCTTCTTTTCGTTTTTCTTATTTTTTTTGGGTGGTATCTTTTGGGGTTGTTTCCCCTGTTTCATTTTTTAGCAAAGAGTTATATGTTTTATGGAGAATATCTCATCTTCTAATGGATTTTTATTGAAAGTACAAGACAAAAAAAAATAATAATAATAAATAAAAGAAAAAGAAAGAAGAAGAAGAAGAACTGCAATAACTCCAAAACATAAATTTGTACATGTTATTTCCATTCGAGATCATAGACACACACGTACATTACACCATGTTTTAAGTTTAAATTTTCTTAATTGGTAGACATAAGATAGAAAAAAAAAGTAAAGCAAATCAAAATTTTCCAAATTTTTAGAAACTACAACATATACATATTTTTGCAACTTTTCAAAAAAAAAAAAAAAAAAAATTTAAAAGTCAGCTTATGGAGTGACATTAATTGAGAAAAGAGTGCATTTATCTCTTTAAAGCTATTGCGAGCAAAAAAAAATTTATAAAAAAAAAAAAAAAAAGATCTATCCTTTTGTAGTCTCCATACTGAAGAGTCTTTATATGATCACGGTGGATTTCTACCACCATTGATTATACATGTGCACGTATTAACCACCTATATATAATTTATATGTTAATTTGTTTAAATATCACTCCAATTTTTACTAATTTTATAATTATAATTTTTTCCGTGCATTGCACGGATTCGAAAGCTAGTTTAATATATATGGTAGGAAACAATTGGAGATGTTTTTAGAAGTACTATGTATCCAAGACTGGTCTTGAGTACAAGTCACCTAAGCAACCGCTTTGGGCCCCTTACTTTAATAGGGAGGCCCCATGCAAAATAATAGCGTATTCAATATATCCTATATTTGTACGTTCAAATAAATTTATTTTTCAAATATTTATAAAGGGTCCCCATCTTTAAAGTTCGTTTAGGACCTCCAAAATATCAGATACTGTATGTATCATAATGATTTTTGACTAAGTGTACGTCCGAAGGTGCGTAAAACCCACTTTAGCATTTTGTTGGACAAGAAATCACTTAAAAGGACATTTCTTTCTAACACGACATTTTACATTTCCAATTCAGAAGCAGAAGGGGCGACCAAAATGTGCCCAGCGATATTTTGGTATAAAGTATTCAAATTTGCGGATAAGTTTTTAAATTTTTTTTTTTTTTTTTTTACTTGGGAATAAGTTCTTAATTAGATACTAAAGTTAAAATCTCGCGAGTCAATAAATTTGAGAGGTATGGAGCGTGCATTTATCAAGAATTTATCTTTGCTACAAGAAATGCCTTTTTTTCTCTCTTATTTTTCTTTTCATCTGCCACTAAAATTGAAATCCTCACAAATATCAACTTTTTCTGTGCTGTCATTTTTGAGCAAATGTAGGAGGGCGGACTTTCTCATTGCATTTGAATAAATAATTTATTTATGGGATTTACATGATTTGACCATTTTTTAAAAGGTCACTCGCTACTTTTTGAATTTTGTGAAAAGTCCCTCACAGGAATAGAAAAATAGTTAAGGCAATATTATCTGTCAATTTTAATCCAAACTCACTCATTTTTTTAGCCTTTTTGAGTGATTTTTTTTATTTCATATATTTCTTCGAGATCTACGCAATGGAGTTGCAAATTGTACAAAATAAAGCAATTTAGAACCTTTTTTTATTTAATCTATCAAAACAAATTATAATATTTGTTTTGACAGATAACATTTAAACTACCATAACACGCTCATTTTTTTTTAGTGTTTTTGAGTGATTTTTTTTCCATGTATTTCTTCGAGATCTATGCAATGGAGTTGAAATTTGTATAAAATAAAGTAATTTGGAACATTTTTTTTAGATTGTATCTGTCAAACCATATGATAATATCTATTTTGACAGATAATACTAATATCATCTGTCAACTTTAAACCATCATAACTCGCTCGTTTTTTTAAACTGTTTGAGTGAATTTTTTTATTCCCTGTGTTGTTTCGAGATTTATGCACCTATGGTGCCAATTTTATGAAAGGAATATGCTTTTGTTATATTTATGCTAAAAAAAAAAAACAATTTTTCGTATTTGTTTAGTTTTAAATTATTTTTTCCCCAGTATTTCATGGTCAATGTTAATCTTGATTGATAGATCTCATTTTGCTGATTCTAAAATATCAAATTTTACAAAGAAAAAAAAACTGGTAGAACAAAAGTTATAGCGATTTGAAGTTGTTTAGGCCTAAAAATAACCTATTGAGTTTTAAAAAAATTAGCATGAATTTTAACTTGGAAAGTTGAAGGACAATGGTCAAAGCCCCTTTATTTATTCTTAATTATTGAATTTAGATATTGTAAACATAAATCATAGTACTAAACATTATCCATTTTAATAACTTTTTTTTTTTTTTTTTAAGAATTCCTCCATTGGAGTAGTCCGAGTTTGAAAATATGACCGACCGACAATGTTTACCAGCATTCCCAATTTAGGAGAAATTATCTAGTGAGCTTGTCACACCATATCAGTATGTTGATACGGTGTGACTATTTAATTCAAGTCATACAATTAACCTTCTATTTTTAGGGGATCTTGATAAGTGGTTAGCAAGAATTTAAATTCAAAAATTTTCCTCCAATTATCACGATCTCCTTAAAAATAAGAGACACATGAATGATTTAGATTAAATGATCACATATATTAACATACTGATATGATGTGACGGGCTCACTGAATAAATTCTCCAAATCTTGGACGAACGTGTGGGCATATTATTATTTGTATACGAAAGAATATCCCCTTGTAAACACATCAATAGTTAGGTGGATAAAACATTAGTAAATGTGAAACTCACGTATTCTACTGTGGCTATCACAGACAACCCTCAACTTCGACACACGACCTTTTCTCTTGTTTTGTTTTTCAACTTTTTATTTTTTATTATTTTTTTATTTTTTATTTTTTTGTTAGAGAGAGAGAGAGGGGAGGGAGGAGTATGTGTCTATGTGTAATGTCGGGTCGGGTCTTTAATTGGTTGTTTTGCCCACCGTGTGTGGTATCACTGTCATAAATATTTTATGATATTTCAAATTTGGAACTATAGCATTACTCATTTTAATTTATGGTATTTAAGAGCATCTCAAATGAAAATGTTATTTCCTTCATGTCCAATTTATATTTTATCATTGTTATGCTAATTTTGACACGTCTACTCCAAGTACATTCTAAAAAAAGTAGTATGATTTTTAAGTGCACAAAAAAAAAAAAAAAAAAAAACCTTCTACGTGCAAACAAAGATGGTTTTGAACCATTTATGGTATAATTTGATTATAGCATTAGAGCAACTCCAATCACCAACATACTAATATCAGATTTTAAGTACCCACGCAAGCATTATGAGCCCACAATACTATCACCTTTGTTAACAAATAATAAACATGCCACAATGATAGAACCATGGCCGGCCCAAAGGGAGGGCCAGTGGGGCAACCGCCCCGGGCCACCAAAGTTCATCAAATTTTGAGGACCTCTATAAAATTTTCATAATTACATTTTTACCTTGAGATTTTTTTAGCATTTTACATTAGGTCTCCCTTAATCATGTTTAAGCCTCTCCTCAACTTATGTTTAGGCCCCAAAGGGGCCCAATGCCCAATTTAGTGTCGTCAACTATATATATTGATATACATATATATATGACTCAAAAGCAAAGGCCCCTAGAATTTTGAAAATTCTACTTTTAGTTTAAGAATTTTTTTAGTTTTAGAAATAGGTCTCCCTAGAATTTTGAAAGACACCATACAATATTTAAGTTTCACAAATAGACTCATATTATAAGTACACTCCAAAAAAATCGCCAATTATGTTTAAGTAAACCCTAAAAAATAGCCAATTATGTATAAGTAGATCCCAAAAAAATTGCCTCGGGTGCGCTGCCCTCGAACCCCCATTAAAGGGCCTCACTTTTAGTAGTTCGTCTCGGGCCTCCAAATACTCGGGACCGGCCCTGGATAGAACCTTTACCCAGTTCTTTCTCTCTCATCATTTTCTTTTTTATCCCTTTCTCTCTCTACAAATTGCTCGTTATAGTTAGTGAATGTTTTAACATCTGACATTGCCACGTAAGATTTAAGCTAATCCATTGGAGTCCCTTTTGCACCACTTCTATTAAAGTCTGACACTAACTAAAAGTTTTTTGCAACATTGTAGTTGCTCTTAGGACGGAAGGTGAATTAATGATGGCATCTATGAATTTTATCTTTTTTAACTTTTATGTAAATCTGATTGTATTTGTGTGATTTTTTTTTGTTACTATTTTCGTATCTCACTGATTAAAAGACCATCTCCAATCAAACATCAAATTGATGTAGTAAATTTATATTTTTGTTATATTAAAATCAAATTTGCTACATTAAATCATCCTCATCTCCACCCATACATCAAATCTTGCATACTTATTATTTTATTGTTCATTAATCCACACTCTCTATTTTAATTATGACCTGGAAAATGAATAAAACAGTTTTAAAAACTCTTTCCTACATCACTCAAAAAGGAACGAATTTCTATATTACACTATAAAATAGCCTAAAATAGAATTCTCTTTAGATGTCTAGTTAATCTGGCCTTACTGGTAATTTTGCCTAAAATAGAATATTTCTTAGATGTCAAATTAATTTGGCCTTAATGGTAATTTTGGGTTTATAATTTGGTTATTTGGTAATTTCACATCACATCTATTTACCTCAAAAACTTGAATAGTAACTTTAGTCATTTTTGGCAAAATTTGTTTGAGCCTTAAGGCATCTTTCAATGAACCTTTGCATTACCAAACAAGCTTCAAATTAATTTTGTAGATTATGGCTTGTTTGGCAAGGCTAGTTTGACCCTTAAAATATCTTTTAATGAATCTTAGAATTACCAAACAAGCCTTAAGTTACTTTTGTTAATTACCCTTTTGTGTATATGTATACATACATATATACATACATACATACAAATTATATTATAATTTATTATTATTATTGATGTATTTAAAGTGTGTACAATTATAAATTTGATTATCAAATAATCATTTTGTCTTTTGTTATTACCCTTGTGTGCATATGGATACATATACTATTATATTATATATACACTCAGGCTCTTGAGTGAATAGGGTAGAGTGAACATTTTTTTTTGCCTGAAAAATTCCACGGGCTGCCCCACTGACCTGCGCGCACCCCACTGACCCACGTGTTTTTTCAGGCAAAAAAATTATGTTTACTGGGTTTGTTCACTCTACCTTGCTCACTCTAGAACTGTTAGGAAACTGCGTTCCCAGAATCTATTGACAGTGCGTATAAGTTGGTACTGTAAAAAAAAAAATTACGTGAAAACTACAATAACCCTACAAGGGCGGAAGTAGGGTTACCTTAAACTGCTAAAACGGATTGCTGTAGTAGACGAATCGAGAACACGGGCTCGATAACAGCTCACGATCTTCTACCGTATTCCTTTGCTGCCAGAATATCGAACTGAGTGTGGGCTCTTTCGAAATTCTTTCTGTTTTCTGCTCTCCCTCTTTTACGCTCTCTTTTCTATTCCGAGTTATAATTCTCTATATAGAAAAACGCTAACTGAGGAGAGAGCCAAAGCAGCATATATATAGGCTATGATAGGGACCATAAGAAGTCAATAAGGAATAGGCTTCCTTATGGAATTAGGAAAACCTAATTCGAACTGAATCAGATTCTTATTTTCATAAATTATAATTCATACCACTAAAGAATTATAATTGCACTCCTACCCTTATCTCAAAAATATATTTTGAGCTCCATGTTATTAAATGCTTATTATCTCCCCATGTTAAGATTACAGATATCCATTAATTAAATATAATTACTGACAATCATATTTAATTAATTTTTTAAAATTCCTTGAGATCCTCTGCTTAACTTATCTGATATGTCGGATACAAAATCCACCTGCAGGGTTTGACATAATCAAAACTTATAAGCTTTCTCAATGGGATATCATCAATCCCAAAATTGAGACATGGATTCCATCATTAATTAATATCCACCACAAAATTAATATTGTCACCCAATCCAATGAGATATTGACCCATTTAAGGATCTCACCCTTTTAGGGATCAAAGTGTAAATATCAAATGTACGTGTCTACAAATTAACTTAGGATTTAGAGTATAAGCACTCATAATAGCCATGAGGTATTAATTATCTTATAAGTCAGTATAAAGATAATTACCCCAAGTCAGTCCCGTTTAATACACAAAGTGTACCAGCATAGTGAGTTGAAACTATACTGTTTTCCGTAGTCAAGACAAACCTACTACAACACCATGCTGCAGTCCTACCGATAGTGTATCCAATTCCGTCTAAGACTGTAAACCAAAATCTTACATTCTATAATATCTGATGGCCTGATCTTCCGTGTGTAAGCCAAACTCTACACACCAAACCACCTAATATATAGAATGAGAAATACACATGCATAATATTAAATAAATAATATAATACAAACATTGCCCACACAGATTCTGTCACGACCCATCCCACTACGCGTGGAAATAGGACACGTGGCACGCCACCAAGGCTCATCCAAACACCATCTGACGATACGCAGCGGAAAGAACTTTAACACAACCCTGGGTATTTTAAAACTTAGGAAACGTTGCCCTCTGAGTTGACAACCATTTAAATCAGAGTTGTAAAAAGATTTGGCCAATTGAAAACACGTCCAAAAGAATCATTTTTTTTTTTTTTGAAAACAGAGGTTCAGTCGACTGATCAGGGAACCCAGTCGACTGCTCAGTCGACTGATCAAGATCCCCAGTCGACTGTACTAAGCAGAACCAAAATGTAACATTTTCAAAAGGGGTCCAGTCGACTGATCTGGAGACCCAGTCGACTGGTTTTATCATTAATCAAAGCAGTGGCCAAATTCAACAGTGGTTCAGTCGACTGATCAAGGGTCCAGTCGACTGCTTCTCTTACTATTCACTTTCAGTATCTCCATCCTACGAGATCCAGTCGACTGATCCTAGGTTCAGTCGACTGCTCCCCTGCTGGGCAGCCCTGTGTTGATAATTAACAACTCATACTTCTCCACACCAACCACAATCACAACCATAACTGATTTTCAACATTCAAAACATAACTACAGACGTTCACAAACAAAATACAGTACTACTGACTAATTCCCAAGGTTTAATTACAACTATTACAATATCCCAAATCCTTATTTACAAGCTAGGAAAAAGGAACAAAAGTATTAACAAGGTGTGCTTCCCCGGCATTCTTCGTCCTCACTCCTCACGTCTCTTCTTATCTTTCTTCTTACCTGCAATGGAGTACATCTCCACTGCTCAGTTATATGCTGAGCGTACAATTCTAAATGTATGCTTATATGACAGTTCATGATTTAAGCATCTAAAACACATAGAAATGGTCTCTAGGGTGAGTGGTACGCATTCATCCGGTCGATGCCGTAGGAGGCCCACCTCTCCCACGCATCTCGTACACTGGTTGGGCCTTCCTCCATACCAGGTACCGTGTCCTGGTTGGGCCCACCTCCAATCCAGACACAACCACAATATAATTTTTTTTTAATCAAATCCTCAAGGTTCGAGGAGCTTATCCTGGATGAATTTGCACCAAACTCCCCTTTGACCCAAGTAGACACATATCATGCTCACATAAACAGTTGTACGTGCTTTTCATATAATTTCACGTGCATGATTAATGGGCCTAATTAATACATGAATTTCGCCCGGATCCAAAAATATAAAAAATGATGTTCAAAACATGAAAATCCATATATTTCATAGATCTAGAATTCATACCTCGTGCGATTTCTCCGAAACTTCGAAGGATCGACTAGAGGCCCGAATAAACGTCGGATTTAAAATTATACGCGATTCCTATGAGTTTTACCTGGTTTTCCCCAAATTCTAGAAATTAGAGTTTTTAGAAAAATTAGCCAAATATGGCCTAAGTAGTATCAAAACGTAGGCCTTACCTCCACGAGTTCAAATCTCGAATCTGGAGAAAATCTGACGGACGAACGGTCGCCGTTTGTCGTCGCAAAGCCCGTTGGCTCCAATCTTCTTTCTCTCTCCTCTCTCTAGATATTTTTGGCAAGTTGGATGAGAATGAAATCTCATCCACTTCTATATATAGACAACCGTTCTGAAAATCACGTTTACCTCCCCGCAAGTTTCCCAAACTTCTAATTAGATCTCGAAACTTTGCCCAGGTTCATTTTATGCCTTTACGAATGAAACTTATAATTTATAAAAGTTTTCGACTAAATTCTGTTTGGGTCCAAAAATTACGTTCGAAAACTAAATCTCCGTGGAATCTCTATACCACCTACCTTTTTATATCACGTTCTCACCACAGTTTTCAAAATGATATTACAGTATCAGAGATTACCAGAATTCCCACAACACAGATAAAATTACTATTCATCAAATACCAGATAAAGTCAAATAACATTTAAATCATATAAATGTCATTTAGTCATGCCCATGCAATATGAACTGCCATGTTCTCGTGTCCTCACTGACACCTTACCGTTAACTCACAGTCAACCTCAACTCAAATTATTAATAACATTAATAATTTCAAAAAATCTCAAATGATGCATTAAAAAAAATCACAAATTTCTGGAACGGGTGTGACAACTCTCCCCTCCAAAAAGGAAGTTTGTCCCAAAACTTTACCTTATGCGTCGAATAAGTACGGATACTCATTCCTCATGTCTTCCTCACTTTCCCATGTAGCCTCTTCCACCGTGTGACTACGCCATAATACTTTTACCATCGGAATCGTCTTAGTTCTTAAGACTTGTTCCTTTCGATCTAGAATCTCTACTGGTTGTTCCACATAAGTCAAGTCCCCCTGAATTTGCAGCGGTTCAGGTACAATGATCTTACTCGTATCAGTCATACAACGTCTCAACATTGATACGTGAAATACGTTATGCACATGTTCAAATCCTGATGACAAGGCCAATCGATAAGCCACTGGACCTACTCTCTCTAGGATCTCAAAAGGTCCTATAAATCTTGGATTGAGCTTTCCCCTCTTTCCAAATCGTACAATGCCTTTTGAAGGCGATGCTCGCAAGTATACGAAATCTCCCACTTCAAAATTCATCGGTCGTCGTTTAGAGTCCGCATAGCTCTTATATCAACTCTGAACTACCTTAAGATGTTCCTGAATCAATTTCACCTTCTCAGTAGTCACCTGTATTAACTCAGGTCCTAACAACTTTCTTTCTCCCACCTCGGTCCAACAAACTGGCGATCGACACTTACGGCCATACAAAGCTTCATATGGTGCCATACCAATACTAGACTGAAATCCGTTGTTATACGCAAATTCAATCAATGGTAAGTGTTTCTCCCAATCACTACCAAAGTCTAAAACACACAATCGCAGCATATCCTCTAGTGTCTGAATCATACGTTCTGACTGTCCATCGGTCTGAGGATGAAATGCAGTACTGAAACTCAATTTCGTACCCATAGCTTCTTGCAAACTTCCCCAAAATCTTGACGTAAAACTACTATCACGATCTGATACAATCACAGCTGGGACTCCATGTAGTCTTACAATCTCTTTCACATACAATTCCGCTAACTTGGACGGTTTAGTTGTCTTGATCGGTAGAAAATGAGCTGACTTGGTTAATCGGTCGACTATAACCCAAATCTTGTCATTCTTGTTGGATGATCGGGGAAATCCAGAAACAAAGTCCATCGTGATCTCGTCCCACTTCCATTCTGACACAGGTAAAGGTTGTAGTAACCCCGCGGGTACTTGTCTCTCTGCTTTGACTTGTTGACATGCCGAACATTCAGATACAAATTTAGCGACTTCACGCTTCATACCCTTCCACCAGAAGTTTTCTCTCAAGTTTCTGTAAATCTTATTACTTCCTGGGTGCACTGAATATCTAGTACTATGTGTATCCTTCAAAAGTCGTTCTTTCAAGTCTTTCACATTCGGTACGCATAATCGGTTCCCAAGCATCAAGGCCCCTTGTTGTAAAATAAATCCTGGTCGTTTTCCCAAAGGTATCTCGTCCTTCATTTTGCACAAATAGACATCGTTAAACTGTTCTTTCTTGATCTCTTCAATAATATCTGGGTGTGCTACAATCGCCATCATCAAGCCATCATTGGTCCCTGGAATCACATCCAATTCTAAGCGTTCCATCTCTTTTATCACCTCTTTTTGTTGTGTTAGCTCGTCGGCTAAATTCCTCGGCATCTTTCGGCTTAATGCATCGGCTACTACATTTGCCTTTCCCGGATGGTACTCAATCGAAATATCGTAATCCTTCATCAATTCTAACCATCGTCGCTGTCTCATATTCAAATCTCGTTGGGTGAAAATGTATTTCAAACTCATGTGGTCTGTGAATATCTCACACTTTTCCCCGTACAAATAGTGTCTCCAAATCTTCAAAGCATGGTTTACAGCAGCTAATTCCAGATCATGAGTCGGATAATTTACCTCGTGTGTCTTCAACTGTCTAGAAGCATAAGCAATCACTTTACCCCCTTGCATCAACACGCATCCCAACCCTTTGTGTGAAGCATCACTATAGATTACAAATCCTTCGGTTCCAGATGGTATTGTCAAAATAGGCGCCCTTGTCAACCTCGACTTCAATTCCTGAAAACTGTCTTCACATTCCTGACTCCATTCAAAAATAACACCCTTTCTCATTAACTTTGTCATCGGTAATGAAATCTTTGAGAAATGTTCGATAAAACGGCGGTAGTATCCCGCTAATCCCAAGAAACTTCGAATTTCGGATACAGATGTCGGCCTTTGCCAATTAGATACATCTTCTACTTTGTGAGGATCAACTGATACTCCATTCTTGTCAATTACGTGACCTAGAAAAGTAATACTAAACAACCAAAATTCACATTTCTTGAATTTACCAAATAATTGTTTCTCTCGTAATCTCTGAAGTATCAACCTCAAGTGGTTCTCGTGTTCTATCTCGCTCGGTGAATAGATAAGGATATCGTCAATGAATACAATCACAAAGTCATCCAAATAATCCTTGAATACTCGATTCATAAGATCCATGAACGCGGCTGGTGCATTCGTAACTCCAAATGGCATAACTAAGAACTCATAGTGTTCATAACGCGTTCTAAAAGCTGTTTTCTCAACATCTTCAGCCTTCACTTTCAACTGATGATAACCCGATCTCAGGTCTATCTTGGAGAATACTTGTGCCCCACGAAGTTGATCAAATAAGTCATTAATTCTGGGTAACGGGTACTTATTCTTAATCGTTAACTTATTCAGTTCCCGGTAATCAACACACATACGCATGGAGCCATCTTTCTTCTTTACAAACAATACTGGAGCTCCCCACGGTGATACACTTGGTCGAATAAAACCTTTGTCAAGTAACTCTTGTAGTTGCACTTTCAGTTCCTTTAATTCCACTGGTGCCATCCGATACGGTGCTTTAGATACTGGTCTTGAGTCTGGTATAACCTCAATAGTGAACTCGACCTCTCTTTCAATAAGAACATCTGGTAGCTCATCAGGAAATACATCTGGATATTCTCGCACTATCGGAATGTCTTCTACTTTTAATTCGGTCGCCGAGACATCAGTCACTGAACATAGAAATCCCTGACATCCCTTTCTCAACAACTTTCCCACTCGAATAGCTGAAATCAAATATGGCGGCGGTATAACCCCACTCCCTTGAAAACAAAAGTCTCCATGTACCGGTGATCGAAAATTAACCTCTTTCCGTTCACAGTCTATTGTGGCGTGGTTAAGAGCTAACCAATCCATTCCTAGTATCACATCAAAATGGTTTACTATAATCGGTATAAGGTCTACAGTCATCAACTTCTCGCCTAGTTTGATTTCACAGTTCTTATATATAGTAGATGTCATTATCGATTTACTAAGTGGCACATCAATAGACAATTAATATCCTAACGGTGCCGATTTAACATTCAAATGTTCAACAAAGGCGTGCGATACAAATGAATGTGTAGATCCCGAGTCGACAAGTATGCGTGCTAAGTGTGAACATACAAGCACCATACCTGAGACCACTGTATCAGTAGCAGCCACGTCTCCAGGGTTCATCTGGAATGATTTTCCCTGACGTTGCTCCGTCCTTTGTCTCCCGTCACTAGACTGCTTAGGCTTCGAACCACTAGAAGCCATAGAACTTGCCCCTTGTTGAGAACGCTTCTTTAGGCAATCCTTCGCTCGGTGTCCTAAGGTACCACAATCAAAGCACTTGAGTTGCGGATAGGTCGCAGAACTCACATTGTTTCCCCCTGTAGATCTGTTCTGAAAGTTAGTCAGAAAACATCGACCGGTGTGTGGTCGGTTGCAAAGCGAACACAACGGTATATCACTTGGTACTCTCCTGGAATCATTAAAACCAGAACTAGAGCCTCGTGAAAATGATTTCTTAAAAGATCTCCCTTGACTTCGGTCACCACCCTCATGACTTCGTTTTCCTTGGTGATTTTGTCTCGATCTCTCTATTCCACTTTCGGCTACAAGCGCCGTCTGTTGTACTGCTGCAACAGTCGAATGCTCGTAGGTCTCTACTCTCAACCGGATATTATCCCTTAAACCCTCTTCAAATTTTCTTGCCCTATCTTCCTCTTCGGGCACTGAACCCTTACCAAACCTCAACAACACGTTATATTTAGAAGTATATTCCGTTACAGTCATGTCTCCTTGCTTGAGATTATCAAACTCTCGCTTCTTTGCATTATAAGCAGCTCGCGGAAAGAACCGACGATTGAATTCCGCTTTGAACCTTCCCAAGTAATCGGTGCTCCTTGATCTAAAACGTTTACCCACCAGTTCTGAGCTTCTCCCCTCAGCACATCACTTGCATTTTCAATCTTCTCCCCATCTGTCATCAGAATAGATCGGAAAATTCGCTCCATGTCCATTATCCAATGTTCTGCTAACGTCGTATCGGGTGCTCCATGAAATTCCATTGGTTTCTTTTGAGTAAACTGTTCAGATATTGATCTCATACCCCAATTTTCGGGTGCATGTACTACAGTGATTGGTTCCACTTCGATGTGGGGTGTGGGAGGCAGTCGCTCCGCTATATTCCGTATCATTTCCCCCATATTTCCCATCATCTCTGCCATTTCATTCATTCATCGGGTATGGGGTGATAATTCTCGGTCATCCATGATTACAATCCTGTAGTTCTCAATGCATAAACACTATGCATGTACCACAATAACAATAGCATGTATGTAAAATAACATACATATGCATCAAACATCTCTAATATGTATGGATGCAATTTAAAACATATGGCAATTCACTCAACACTCCACTCGTCGTCGAACGTTCCCCAAAGTTTTGTTACCTCTAGCTCTGATACCACTAAATGTCACGACCCATCCCACTACGCGTGGAAATAGGACACGTGGCACGCCACCAAGGCTCATCCAAACACCATCTGACGATACGCAGCAGAAAGAACTTTAACACAACCCTGGGTATTTTAAAACTTAGAAAACGTTGCCCTCTGAGTTGACAACCATTTAAATCAGAGTTGTAAAAAGATTTAGCCAATTGAAAACACGTCCAAAAGAATCATTTTTTTTTTTGAAAACAGAGGTTCAGTCGACTGATCAGGGAACCCAGTCGACTGCTCAGTCGACTAATCAAGATCCCCAGTCGACTGTGCTAAGCAGAACCAAAATGTAACATTTTCAAAAGGGGTCCGGTCGACTGATCTGGAGACCCAATCGACTGGTTTTATCATTAATCAAAGCAGTGGCCAAATTCAACAGTGGTTCAGTCGACTGATCAAGGGTCCAGTCAACTGCTTCTCTTACTATTCACTTTCAGTATCTCCATCCTACGAGATCCAGTTGACTGATCCTAGGTTCAGTCGACTGTTCCCCTGCTGAGCAGCCCTGTGTTGATAATTAACAACTCATACTTCTCCACACCAACCACAATCACAACCATAACTGATTTTCAACATTCAAAACATAACTACAGACGTTCACAAACAAAATACAGTACTACTGACTAATTCCTAAGGTTTAATTACAACTATTACAATATCCCAAATCCTTATTTACAAGCTAGGAAAAAGGAACAAAAGTATTAACAAGGTGTGCTTCCCCGACATTCTTCGTCCTCACTCCTCACGTCTCTTCTTATCTTTCTTCTTACCTGCAATGGAGTACATCTCCACTGCTCAGCTATATGCTGAGCGTACAATTCTAAATGTATGCTTATATGACAGTTCATGATTTAAGCATCTAAAACACATAGAAATGGTCTCTAGGGTGAGTGGTACGCATTCATCCGGTCGATGCCGTAGGAGGCCCACCTCTCCCACGCATCTCGTACACTGGTTGGGCCTAGGGATGGCAATGGGGTGGGTTTTCCGGGTTCCCCGCCCCGCCCCGTCCCTAATAGGTAGGGTATGGGGGGGCTTAATAGGGTTAGGGGCGGGTATGGGGAAGGTTTTCAAAACCCGGGTCGGGGTCGGGCCGGGGTCAGGGTAGGGTCAAAAAATCCGCCCCCGCCCCGAATATACTTGTATTTATATTTTTACCCCTCAATAGTTATGTGTATTACCATTTAAAAAAAAAAACTGCACTATTAGGGAACTAATTGGGTAAGTTAAAAAAAAACTGCACTATTAGAGAAAAAAATGCATTAAAAAAATTACTTTTTCAATTTGTGTACCAAAAAAAAAAAAAAAAAAAACATAATCGGGGCGGGGCGGGGCGGGGCGGGGTCGGGGACCCCGGGGGCGAGGGCGGGGAAAGCACTATGCGGGGCGGGGCGGGGCGGGGGCGGGGGGAGGGTTTACTGAAGCGGGGCGGGGGCGGGGTATGGGGACCCCGTCCCATACCCGCCCCGTTGCCATCCCTAGTTGGGCCTTCCTCCATACCAGGTACCGTGTCCTGGTTGGGCCCACCTCCAATCCAGACACAACCACAATATAATTTTTTTTTAATCAAATCCTCAAGGTTCGAGGAGCTTATCCTGGATGAATTTGCACCAAACTCTCCTTTGACCCAAGTAGACACATATCATGCTCACATAAACAGTTGTACGTGCTTTTCATATAATTTCACGTGCATGATTAATGGGCCTAATTAATACATGAATTTCGCCCGGATCCAAGAATATAAAAAATGATGTTCAAAACATGAAAATCCATATATTTCATAGATCTAGAATTCATACCTCGTGCGATTTCTCCGAAACTTTGAAGGATTGACTAGAGGCCCGAATAAACGTCGGATTTAAAATTATACGCGATTCCTACGAGTTTTACCTGGTTTTCCCCAAATTCTAGAAATTAGAGTTTTTAGAAAAATTAGCCAAACATGGCCTAAGTAGTATCAAAACGTAGGCCTTACCTCCACGAGTTCAAATCTCGAATCTGGAGAAAATCTGACGGACGAACGGTCGCCGTTTGTCGTCGCTAAGCCCGTTGGCTCCAATCTTCTTTCTCTCTCCTCTCTCTAGATATTTTTGGCAAGTTGGATGAGAATGAAATCTCATCCACTTCTATATATAGACAACCGTTCTGAAAATCACGTTTACCTCCCCGCAAGTTTCCCAAACTTCTAATTAGATCTCGAAACTTTGCCCAGGTTCATTTTATGCCTTTACGAATGAAACTTATAATTTATAAAAGTTTTCGACTAAATTCTGTTTGGGTCCAAAAATTACGTTCGAAAACTAAATCTCCGTGGAATCTCTATACCACCTACCTTTTTATATCACGTTCTCACCACAGTTTTCAAAATGATATTACAGTATCAGAGATTACCAGAATTCCCACAACACAGATAAAATTACTATTCATCAAATACCAGATAAAGTCAAATAACATTTAAATCATATAAATGTCATTTAGTCATGCCCATGCAATATGAACTGCCATGTTCTCGTGTTCTCACTGACACCTTACCGTTAACTCACAGTCAACCTCAACTCAAATTATTAATAACATTAATAATTTCAAAAAATCTCAAATGATGCATTAAAAAAAATCACAAATTTCTGGAACGGGTGTGACAGATTCTCACAAAAAAAAATGGATTAACTGATTTTATTAAGTGAATAATAAATCAACTACATAAAGCATGGCTTTTAGTATATATCCCTAACAAGAACTTGATCGATTATATATATATATACTAGTTTATTGTATTTATTATTATTCTTATTGTATTTAAAGTGTGTACAATTTTAAATTTAATTTTCAAATTACCATTTAGCCTTTTTATAGTACCCTTGTATGCATATGATACTATTATAATATATATATATACATGTATTGTTTTATTGTATTATTAAAATTACTATTTTGCCTTTTGTAATTTGTTAAGTTGAAAGGGTGTAGAATTATAAATTGAATAACCAAATTACCATTTGGTTAAATTGAATTGTAACAACCTGCATTTCCATTTAATTTAAAATTCATGTCCATATTTAATTTATGTGTATTGCCATTGGTATATTTAAATTCAATTGGCATGGTCTGCTTTTACTTTAATTCCAGTCACTTGTTTGGAATATTAATTTCTTATCTAATTCACATTTAAAGTTTATTGGGGGCCAAACTGCAATTTTACAAAAGTTAGTAATACCTGTGTGGATTTCAAAATCTGTATTTCAAAACGGTGAAAGTAACTTCTATTGACTCAATCAGCATTTTTATGAAACCAGAAAATCACTTCCTACGTTAAAATGAATTTCCTGTATTTTTGTGGTGACCACCGCGCCCCGAAAATACCAGTTTATGTCCAAAACTGTCCACGTTGTGTTTAACTTCCACAGATTTTGGAAGTGACCGATTTAGACATTTACTTTATTTCCAATTATGGCAAGTAATCATTGGATAAGGCATTGTTTGGGAATGTTTAGCTTATATGTGAAATGTTGTGTCCATAAGCTATATTGCCAAACACCTCAAGATTGACCCCTATTGATCTATACTTGCCTCTTCAAAATCTGATGGTGTATATATGTATATACGTATGATTTTATGCTGCTAATTGTGAAGAGTTAGAGAATTAGTTAAACTAATTCAAATTGTTGAGTAATCAACAAGAGGCTTGGTCCCCAAGTTCTTCCATTTGGCTCTCTATATGTACTCCATCATACACACACCTCTCACATTACACATTCTGAAAACCTGAGAGAAAAGAGAGAGTGCAGAGAGTTCATAGTTCAGATTATTTTAGAGAGAGAGAAGAGCTTCAATCCTCCATAGCTTACAAGCTTGCATTTGGAATTTCTATATTGGGTTTCTTTCTCAACAATTACTTCCATCTCTAATCTCAGTGAGTATTACTAACTCACTAAGAATGTAATTACATGTCTATTTACTTTGTGATTGTTTAATTTTGTAATACACAATTGTTGATCCTACGTATGAAAATTCATAGCTTGAAATCAAGATTTTCAAACCTTAATCTAAATTCGTTTTTAGAGATGAATATGATAGATTATACATCCTACATGCCATGTTTGAAGTTTTAAAGCCTAATTTGTTCATATGGAAAAGTATATAAGAAAATAAATTTTGACATGTTTTGGTTTTTCATAAAATTAGAGAGTTATGGTTAAAATCATGTTAAATTAACCATAGATTCTTAATCCTTGTTGAAAAACAAAGAGATCCATATATAATAGGACATATATACTAACAGAACTGAAATGGGTCAAAAAGGACCCCTGTTTGCTGAAACAGAACAGTTCCTGCGGAGAAGATGAAGCCTCAGCTTCATCTCGCGCCACGATCGCGCGCGCGAGTATCGCGCGAGCGGCCCGCGCGAGCGACCCCTCGCGCGAGCGGCCCGCGCGCGCGAGGTATGCTTTCCCAGGCAGACGTAAGAGTTTATATATTATAAATGAAAATTTGGCTGGTCGCGCGAGCGAGGGTCGCGCGAGAACCCCTTCGCGCGCGCGACCTTGCTTTCCTCAGGCAGACAGAAAAGTTTATTAATAAAAGGAAAATGGGCTTATCGCGCGAGCGGCCCGCGCGAGCGACCCTTCGCGCGAGCGGCCCGCGCGCGCGAGGTTTAGCAGTTTCTGTTTTTGTCTGTTTTTCTGTTAAGGGACTGTTTGGATGAAATTTATATACTGTTGAGGTTCTGTTTGGGAAACTTGGTTAATCAGAACTCTATTTGGTTATGTTTCAATGATTAAAACATTGTAGTATGACTCATTAATCCCCGTACGCGTGTTGTTCCTTTAATTCAGCATTTTTGTTTAAGTGCATACCATTCATGTGGGTCAGTGGTACATGCATAGGGGTGTCAGTCTGTGTGGAAAAGAGTAATGGTAGTGTGGAAAGAGTATGAGTTTGTGTTTGTGGTCGTGGTTGTGGTTGTGGTTGTGGTTGAGTATGAGTTTGTGGTTGTGGTCGTGGTTGTGGTTGTGGTTGAGATTGTGGAAGAGGGTATCTTTGAAATGCGACGGTGGCAAATATGGACACTCCCTGACGCCCATGGAAGCGTTAAAGTGTGTGAAGCCGAACTCGGACACTCCCTGGCACCCGTGGTAGTGCTAAAGTGTGGCCTACGGACACTCCCTGATAACTCGAGTCTGGATACTGTGTGAGAGGTTGCCCCGGTATTTGCATGGCGGTTAGGGTATTCAAAGTGTGAGGCATTGGACACTCCCTGGTACCCCGGACCAAAGTGTGAGGCAAACTGGACACTCCCTGGCGCCCCGTTGCTAAAGTGTGGCTATCTGAGTGTTTCAAAGATACCAGGAGTAGGATAGTGGGTTGTTGTGGCTGTCGAGAGAAAAGCGTCAGCAAGATGAGTTTGGTGCATTGTTCTCATACACGGTCCCATCTGTGTAAATTTACCCTCTTTAAATAATGTTGTGGTTGTTTTTCTAAACGAGCTCTTTAATCATAATTATAAACTTGTGGATTTAAATGGGAATTGGAAAAAGGTAAGTTGGTATGTTTTACATTCAAAGTTATGTTTTTAATACTCACCAGCTTCTTGAAGCTGACGACGTTGATGCGTCCTGGACATTCGTGTTCAGGCTTTTCAGGTTACAATCAGGAGGAATCATACGATTATGCTAATTAAGAATGGCTGCTGTTGGGACGAGAAACTATTTATTATATGTTTTAAGTTTATCTGTTTTAAGTTATGAACTGTTTTGCTTTAAGGATGACTGTAACCGACATTAAGTTATTATTTTATTTTCAAGGCGGTCTGTGCCTTAGTTGACCCCGTTTCATAAGATGTAATAAGTTAGAAAATTTTTGTAAGCCTTGATTGCTTTACTCTGATTATTATGTTTTGTTATTTGACGTTTGGGACGGAATCGATCCTTCAAACTGTCGCGACCTACGGGTCCATAAAGGAAATTAAACGCTTTCCTTATTTATGCTACGTCGGGGCGTGACATGAATTACCAAATTACCTTTTTGTCTTTGGTAAATTACATGTTTGTATAAATGTATACTAGCGTTGGCCCGTGCTATGCATGGTATCATTGAATTTATTTATTTTGTAAAAATTTACTTAGGAAATCTGAAGAAAAAAAAAATTAATTAAATTAAAAAACGTGAAAAATAAGATATATAGTGGAAGAGAGGCGGTTACAGTAAGTGTGAGGGAAGTTACTACATAAATGTAAGAGTGTAGCAGACATGTATTTTTTTTTTTTTTTTACTTTTTGAATATTATTTATTTTCAATATCTATATATATATATACAGTTGTGTATCCATATATTATGCTATTGTGTAGTAATGTCATGCGGCATCCCAACAATATGATAGTGCCACGTGACACCTACATTGTTTTTTTATAGATATATAGATCTATATATATATATTGTAATTTATTATTATTATATATGTATTTAAAGTGTGTACAATTATAAATTGAATTATCAAATTACCATTTTTTTCCTTTTTGTAAATTACCCTTGTGTGTATAAATATACACATTTATTATTATATTATATATATATACTAGGTATTGCCCGTGCCCGAGGGCACTACCTGATAAAAAAAAGGGTTTCTAAATCTAAAATGTGCAGTAAATTCTGATTTTAACTCTAAAATTGCACAACTTGTAATGAAACTATTGTAAGGGGAAAAAAATGGACAAAGTGTCCCCTTTATTTTAAACATTAGACACAGTTAATATACATTTTATTGGCCTGTCATACCATAAACAATAATTTTACGTCAACTAAAATTCAACTACAATTTATTTGAATAAATATTTAGGAAATATCATCCAAAAAAAAATTAGGAAATATTCCAAAATTAGAGAGCCTTCCTTCCCAGCTTCATATATACCAGTCCATCTATTGTCCCTCTTTTCTTTATTTCCATGCCTGCACACTCAGTTTCAGTGGGGATATCTGTTGTAAACCACTAAAGAAATCCTCCCCTTTTTTTGGGAGTTAAAATTGTTACCATTCCTCCAAAGAATAAGTCAAAAATAGAACAAAAAAAAAACATAACAGAAGAGTAAAATTTAGGGAGTAATTTTTGGAGATTGTGATCTGGTTAGAGCTTCCATTACACATGGTAAAACCCAATTCATGGTTTTATATCATGAAGCAAATAATAATCAGCTCACGTCATATTAGACAACATGATTTTGTTACCTAAAGCTCATAAAAGGGTACCAATTTTCACTTCTAGTTTTAGTACGACTATACAAAGCAGCCCTATTTTCTAGTCTAATCTCCTCCAAATGCTTCCCTTATTTTTTTAGAAAGGAATTGCATGTTCGGGTTTTATCCATAAAGCTTAGGTAAAAGCCAATGTGAGACATGAAAAAGAAATCCAAAAGGCTGAAATAAAGGGCATAAGGGGCAGCTTGGGTATACCAAAGCACATATCAAAAAGCTTAGCAATACATATATGTGTGCGTATAAATGGTTTATAGATAAAGGTAGACAAAAAGCAAATCAAGTGGGATCTTTGTTGCTCTCTTAAGGGGATGAAAATTTAGCAAACATTAACTTGAAGTTAAGCAAAACATTTTAGCAAAACAGGGGCTATTTGAGAAAGATTGAAGTGAATTTAAGCAAAACATTTCAGCTCAAATATCGCTTTCATAGTAATACTGTCAAACCTACACCAAATCAGCTTAATAGTGACACACACACACACACACACACACACAGAGCTCCAAAGACAAAACGATGAAGGAGAGAGGCATAAGGGTACCTCCAAGATTCCTCCTAATTCCATAATAGCCCAAATCTAAAAAGAAAACAAAGTAGGTAGCTCCATTGAACCTGCCACTATCAACTGCAAAGACCGGGTTTTAATAGTAAATATAGAACTTTAGAGATCCACCATGGTGATAACTGATAAACCACTATGGATGATACCGATAACAGATTACCATATGACAAATTTTATTTCTAAGCAAGAAAGACAAAAGCACTATGATATCTTTTTGTTTTGCACGTAGGTAGTTCTATGTTTTGCACTATGTGGTAGTGATTTTCAAAAAGAAAAAATCTCTTTAAATAGAAAGATTAAAAACATGTCTACAAATGACATTGAAAGGAAACAGCTTGGGGATACAAAATCCCAGTAAGGAATACGGAGAACCGTCTACCCTTAGCATACCTGGGTTTCAAGGTAAATGCTGAAAGTGTTGATACTGCAGATAACTTAAGAATGTACCTGGAAAAATAGACTTCGATTAATCAATCGTGGAAAAAATTAAATTGAATTTGACAAATTTATATTCAAATGCAGTTGTCAGAGTGACTGCAGGAACACATGCCTTGAACAAATTCAAGTCCCCCAAACAAACGTACAATATCAAGTCCCCCAAATTTTTTATAGGACCTTTACTTTCTATGATGATTCGCATGCACATTAATAACAAAAATAAAAATTGAAGTCGCATAACAATAACTAAAGTTCAAAACTGCAAAGCAAAACTGTTTCAGGTTCATGACATATACCACACCAAAACAGCAAATAATGGATCAATTACTCTCACAATAAGACTCGTACCACTTCTTGAAATTGGCCATAAGGGACGTAATCTCTTGCAAAAAAATCGTGAAAAGCCCTACACAAAAATTTATAAATACGCTAAAAAAATTACACAAAGAGTAAGTTTAGAGGCTTAAATCGTAAGCAGATAGTAAAACGATAGCTTACCGGCGTAGACCACATTTTTGGCCAGTACAAACACAAACGATACAAAAGTTTGCAAGGTACAGGGAACCTAACAATCCAAACCATGTACCTTTTGTTACATTGAATATCGAATAGCTTGTTGGAACTAAATAAAAGTTAGCATTTTCAATAAAGATGGAAATCAAGTAACAGAGCTTCGCGTTAAAAACACGCCCATTTTTTTTTATTTGCCAAGTAGGTTTTGCAACAGAACATAATCCAATTCTAGAAATAGTAGCTAACACGAACTGAAAAATAGGTTCTGAAACTGCAAAAGGGTGAGATGCCTAGCAAAAGACTCTCTGTGTTTATCTAATTTGTGTCTTTGAACCAAACACTTGACAATGCCACTATGAAAGTCAATGATTTGAATCCATCTACAAAACTCTCTCACATTGTATGTATCACACAATGGAATGACAGTTATAAACTGAAGCAGAATAACCAGTCATAACCAGTCAAAATCATTCGAAGTATAAAAGAAATAGAATAAATAACATGCTTAAGCATATATAATAAGGTTTTGAGGTTCCTCATTAAAGTTGAACATGTGCTCACTCATGTACCTGGGAGACTGAAAATAACACATAATATATACCAGCATATTGCAATTAAAGAAAGGGTTGAAACTTGTGAGACTGAGTAGTAACTGATAAAAGGAGAAAGAAAATAAGAAGAAACAACATATTGAAACTTAAAGAAGCAAACTAATCACAAAAATAGGAAGAAATAAAAACATTCTACAGGAATTTACCAGCAAGTCTAGAGGGCGTCAAGTGGAAAACCGCGAGATCTTCGTCCTTCTACTTCAGATTCCATACCACTTGATTTTCCTTCCCTTTTGCAATTTCCTAAAATAAAATGAGCATTAGGGGAAGAAAGGGCACAAAATGACACATTTTGGTAAAGAAGGAAATCCAAGTGAGTCTTTGTTATGCTAGGAACTTTTTAATTTTCATACAGAACAAACTTTTTTTTTCCTCAAATGGAAACCAAACCAAAATAAGCAAACACGACAGAATGTGAACCTCCTTAAATTTACCCAAGAAAATTAAATTATAATGAGCTATGATGCCCAAACTGATTATAAGTTAGAAAGATGTAGAAGATTAAGAAGAAAGAAGTTCCAAAAAAGAAAAATTCAAACTATTAGTTTGTGCAAAAGAAACACAGAAAAGAATTCAAAAGGAAACAAATACAAAGAAAACCCACCTGTGGAATCAAAGAATCAATAATTAAAAAAAATGGTTGGAATGTTGAAAAACAAACCCTGGCTTCCATTTGTGAGACCCGCCTATGGAATCAAAAGAAAAGAGGAAAAAAAAATAAGAATTACCAAGAGAGAGATAGTTACCTGGCGTCCGGGTGGTGGTGCTCCACAATAAACAATCAAATGAAGAAACATGCAAGAAATTTGGAACTTCAGTGCTTGAAATTTAAGGAACATCAAAATTAGGAACAAAAACTTAGAAGCCCTAAATCAGTTTCCAAAAAAAAATAAAGAATCCTACATGAAACACTTAAAAACAGAGAAATTAGGTGCTTGAAATTTAAGGAACAGAAAATTGAAAACAAAAACTTAGAAGCCCTAAAAAATGGTCGAGATGGGCGGAGGCGTAGGTTCAGTGGGGTAAAGGTGGTGGTGGTTAGGCGCAAGTCCGGCGGGGTCCGGAGGATGGAGAGAGAGAGAAGGCTGAGGTGGTGGTTTGATGCCGATGAATGCGAGAGAGAATGGGCTCGGCGAAGTGGAGAGTGAGAGAGGGAGAGGAGTGTTGAGAGAGAGAGAGAGAGAGAGAGTTGGGGCGTGCATTCCAAACTCAAATAGGAATTCAAAATTCAAATGGGGTTTTATGTTGGGGTGGGAGAGATTCTAAACTCAATCACAGCCCTTCTTTGCCTTTCATAAGAATCAATCCTAGCCCTTCTTTGTCTTGTCTTGGGGGGAGACAAACTCTTTCCTCCCTTATTATATAGATATATTTAACACAACGGCAAAAGGCATTGGATTTTATGGGCATGTGCAAGAAATAACATCCAAATACTAAGTGTGTATAGATTATAAATCTTACAAAAATGAAGGGCTTACCAGATCCGCTTCGATCTTTTCCACTCCCTAAGCTCTGGCTAAAAACAAACAAACTGCAGCAAATAACAAAGAGTTAGAGATAAAATTTGATTTCTAATCATTACTTAGCAACAAAAAAATATTCAATTTAAAAAATAAAGTCAATTTAAAAAATCTTCAATAGAGAATCTTCAATTTAGCAACCAATATCTTGGAGAGGAAATTTGGGGTACTTCAAAGTGAGCCTAGAACTGAGGTTATCGACCAAACACTAACATTTTTCTGTGTAAATTTACATGTATTGATCAAAATAATGCCACGCTTCCCAAATTTGAACCCCAATACCTTAACAATTTTAAAAGATGCTGTAAAACCAATACAATTGAAATATTTTATCTGCTCAAGCCAACACATGCATGGTCCAGGTACCAAACAATGAAACCTTAAAGCATTGGACGGCTAAATATTGAACGGCTTTTTTTGGTATTCTAAAAGGGATTATACATAATCAACTACAATAAAGAAAGTTAAACAAAAGATAATATAGAGCAAAATGTATGTGTTCAACCAAAGTAATACTTGAGGCTGCAATAAACCAACAAACCCATCAGCCCAAAAATCAATAATAATAATTGTGGAAGAAAGCCAAGTGATGATTTCTAAATGATTTAACTGAAGCCAAAAAATGTGAGTTAACTAAAAAGGAAAAATTTAGCAAAGAAGAAAATTAAAAGCATGGGAGAGCAGAGATTGGGGCATGGTAATGTGAATTACCATGGAGGTGAGAGACAGAGCAATGGGAAGCTAAGACGATAAATACTTAATTAACATAAGACGATAGAGAGAGAGTTATGTGTGTGCAAAACATAAGACGATAACAATAATTAACAACAAAAAAATGCAACAAAATGTTTTTCAGAAATATGAGTGTGCATGCGCGCGAGCTAAAACAGATTTTGAGAGGTAGTGAAAAAAAAAACACAGATATTAGATAGGTGAGGGCGAGACAATGGGCGCCGGTGGTGAGAGGCTTCGACAATGATAGTCTGAGAGAGTTTAGATAGAGCAATGGGAACAATGCATGACAGTGAGGAAGGGGGTTTACGTTGTAAAATGGGAACCATATGCGGTAGATTTATTTTAAATTGCCTCAGTTTGTACTACACTATATCCACCATTCTTCACGTGATTTTCACAGACCATTAGTTAGATACAATTCATTTATATCTACACATGGAGAAAATTAAATAAACAAATAGCAAATCCCACTTTGGTATCCTGTGTTGACTTTATGAAAAGAATAAATATGAATTGGGCTCCTTTGATTCTCAAGTACAAAATAGAATTAATGAAGAAATGGTATACATACAAAATGTACTAAAGCAAAACACTGTTAAAATCTCTGCTGTAAAGAGAGTGGGGGCAAGAGAGGCATACAGATGCAGGTTCCAAATTTTGAAAAGTTAGGGTTAGGAGAGCTAATCTCAGCCAAATCCAATCCCAACTTAGCTTAAAAGAATTCAAAACAATAATACCAAAACAATAATACCCAAACCTAACCAAAAAAATTGTAAATCCATATAATGAAATGATCCTACAAGGGGGTTCCGGTGGTGTATGTGTGGGGTTTTGAGTGTGTGTGTGTGTGTGTGTATGTGTGTGTGTGTGTGTGTGTGTGTGTGTGTGTGAGAGAGAGAGAGAGAGAGAGAGAGAGAGATTACCGAGAGGGGGAACCAGTAGCTGGCCGGCGCAGGAAGGTGGAGTTTTGGCTGTGGTGGTGATGGTGGTGGGTTCGTGGAAGCTAAAGGAGGAGGTCATGTGTTTGAGAGAAAACAGAGGGTAGTGGGGAGGTCATGTGAGATGATAGAGAGAGAGACAGAGACGGTATGACTGTGTGGGTGTTTGAAATTTGAAACATAAGAGAAATTTAGGATGATCTCAGCCGTTGTTTATCTCCCCCAAACTCAATCTGAACCCTTCTTTATCTTTGCATTGGGTGGAGATAAAGTCATTCCTCCCTTATTATATAGATGTATATATATAAATTGAATTACCAAATTTTAATTTATGTATTTAAAGTATGTACAATTATAATTGAATTATCAAATTACCCTCTTGTCTTTTTGTAAACTACTCTTGTGTGTATAAATATATATATAAATTGAATATATTATTATACACATAAAATTAAATAGAAATGTGTATAATTATAATTTTAATAACAAAATTACTCTTATACTTTATGCAAATTACATTTTTGTTTCTATACCTTAAAGAAAAGAGCCTTAAAGATTAATATATACATATGAATTCCCGTTTATTAAATTGAATTACCAAAAACTCTTTTACATTCTTTAAATTACCCTTATGTGTGTGTATATATATACATATATATATATATATATAATTTTGTTATATATATAAATTGAATAATCAAATTACCCTTGTGTCTTTTGCAAATTACTTTTTTGTTAAATCGAAATACCAAATTACCCTTTTACCTTTCGTAAATGAAAAGAGTTTTTAAGGACATTCTAAGGTAACATCTCAATGTAGCATATTATCAAACACAAGGAGTGCATCTATCTGTTAGATGAAAGGAGCTTTGAGATTTCCATAGAAATATATTTAAAGTTAACGTTTGACTATCAAGTATGCATGACATACAAGATGAAGCCTCCATGGCTTCTAATCCGAATGATTCGTCCACCCTACACTAACTAATCTACTTGGTGGACAAATCACATATGAAGCCTTCAAAATGTAGAATTTAAAATCCAAGAGTTTGAACAATCAAAGATGCTTGACATCAAAGATGAGTACTCCAAGTTTTAAATCTCACACACAACATTTATCAAACACATGGAGTGCAAAACACAAGGTTACATAATATTCCACATGAAATACGTATGGTAGAATTTAAAGTCTAAGTTTTGACAATCAAAGATGTAAGACAAATAAGATGAAGCCCTTAGTTTTGAATCCTACACAAATGAATCCTAGAAATGCTACAACATTAAATCCAAGAGTTCATGATCCATAACCTAGGTAAATCTAACTAATAATGGAAAATATAATAATATCATCAAAGGAAAGGAGGTAGATGATATACACAGCCATTGAAACTTCAATCCAAGCTTCAAGTTTACAACAATGAAGAAAAATGGAAGGGAACCCAAGGGGGTTCCAAAATGTGAGCAAAATGGTAGATAAAATGCAAGATCTCTAAAATAAAACCATCTCTTCCTATTTATACAAAACCCACAAAAATGACAATCTTGTAAATAAAAAGGGGGAAAACTACAACAGGGGCAGATCGATCCGTGGCAAATGGGTGGATCGATCTGATTTTCTTATATGCTCGCAAAATGTCTGTCCAGGATCGCAGATCGATCCGTCCTTTGAGGCCGGATCAATCCGATATTGAAATTCTGGGTAGTAGCTTCCTTCAAATGGGTGCATCGATCCGCAGTCTAAGGCCGGATCGATCTGCCTTTGCTGAAACTGAATCCTTCCCCTTTTATGAGATAAAAACCAAACGGGATTGTTCTCACTTTGAACAAGTCCCCAATTCCTATAAGAAAGAGATTTTTAATAGCAACAGGTGAACAATGAACAAGTTTAACAAAAGCACAATTTATCCATTAAATCTCCTAGTTTAGGTAATAATTTGTGTCCAATAAGAGTAAATCATGAAGTCAAGAATGCGATATTGAACACGAATCACACCCCCCAACTAGCATGTTGCTAGTCTCTTAGCAACAAAGTATAAGACCAAGAGAATTAAGAATAACCTTACATAACAATTTATTTAAAAGGAAAGATAAACCATTTTCGTAGGGAACACGATTGCATTGAGCATATGCAATAAGTCATTAAACCTCTAGGTTACCCGTAGAGGCAGAGTGTTGTCTCCGGAGGGTTCTCAGAATGATACCCACAAACATTTTGTTTCCTCATGATAGTTGCCCACTATCAAACGCCGACACTCAACATAGTCCCAAGAATTTTCAAAAGATTTTAGCACATGAGACGCAAATCAAAAAAGTCTTCAAATTATCAAGGTTATTAGATAAACTTCATTAAGCTCAATCTTGGATGCGTGTGTAGTATGAAGTGTATAACTACAAACTATCAAGAAGATGACAATGCTTTCATAATCTGAATTTTGTTCAAAACGCGCTTCAACTCAATTCTCACCGGTATTACACTCGAAATGGGGAATGCACTCGGGACATGCAGGCAAATAGAATAATGGAAATGGATACCAAAACCACGCACATGCCAATGATGAAAAATATAAGCGTGAAAAATGAGTAAAAATTAATCTCATGAAAGATATCATTCACTAGAGGATGTGGAATAACTCTAACTAGTCACAAACTCCGAATCACAAAACTTGAGGATCAATTATGACCTTGAGGGGGGTTTTTAAAGTGGAAAAGGGTTATGAGGTGAAGGACAAGGGGAAAGTAAGTGAATTTGAGCACAAATTTTGGCTTCTTTGGAATGCATGGATACAAATGACCACAAAAGATAAATCATCCATAAATATTTCTTTGAAGCTAAAAAAGAAAAGTACAATTGACTATGAAGCTCTTTTTCTTCTTTTTGTTTATTTTATTTTATTTTATTTATTTTTTTAGAACTTCTTATCTTTTCTTTTCTTTTTCTTTGTACTCTCACCACAACAATACGATTCAATCTCTTTTAAATCTTTACAAACACGACCTCATGCAAAGACATACCAAAAATGTAATTCAAACGCGGATATGGAAAGAGTACGGTTAAGTGAAGGAAGGGTATGTGTGGTTGATGCTAGAAATGGTGGAAACAAGGACCTAAAATCATTTTCTCGGACAATATGATTCTTTGTTCTCCACTACAATGACAAGCAATCAAGAGTTTTGCATTCCACAAAAGGAATCCTCTAATGAACAATTAAAGCAAGAAGATGAGATTATCTATGACTCTTATGTGTTTTTCAAAAAGCCGAGAATTGAAGTATGTAACACTCAACAATGGAGAAAAATATATAAAACCCACAAGGGTAAAGTCTCTACAATTGTTTCAAATGATTTCCAGGTAACAATTGCAATAAACATCATCCTAACACAAGTAGTCATGCAACGTGCTCGATAATCCAAAATTTGAAATTCATGAAATTCACTATAATCAAGATAGTTATACAACTAATGAGATTCAACAAGTACCGCATACTAATATCGAAAGAAAACTCAAGACAAGCGTCATCGCTCGGCATTAGAACGGAGCAACTATACTAAAATCATTAGAAACTATTTTTTTTAATCATCTTTTCTTTTATTAACAAAAACAAACATGTTTGGAGAATTAATGGCAAGAAAAAAATATGGGACATCAACATGATGGGTGAATATCCCACACCCCCTAATTAGAACATTGTATTGTCCCTAATGCAAATGGTTCAAAACAAGGACAAAAAATGAGTAGGGATAAAGTGATATTACCAACAAAAGGAGAGATCCCGATGAGCACAAAGATGATATTCCTGCACATGAATCACTACTAAGCACATTAAGCAAATAAAAGAAGAAGACAAAAAAAAAACACCAAAACACAAAAGAAATGAAGATGGAATGATTAGGAAATGATGCATATGAATTTGAATGTTAAATGTTAAATCTACCACTAGCCAAATATGCAAAAGAGAAATGATATTCCTTTAAAAGAAGTGTTCTAGAAAGTTTGGCAAAACAATAAAACTTTGCATTCCTATACGATGGCTCTACTTTGATTAACGTTGTAATACCCTGTGTTTTCGGATACATAGTTATATAAATAAGACCATGTATGCTCGTGTGAACCCTTGGTGAAGAACCTTTCGATCGATCGAAGTTTTCTCAATCGCTTGAACTTTTGTTGTCATGCCCGTTCCAGAATTTCATAGCTTAATCATGCATGATATGAAATTTTATGAATTATCATTGATATATGATAATTGAGGATAAGTGGTTAACTGTGGTCAACGGTAAGGTGTCAGTAAGGACACGAGAACATGGAAGTTCATATTGCATGGGCATGACTAAATGACATTTATATGATTTAAATGTTATTTGACTTTATCTGGTATTTGTTGAATAGTAATTTTATCTGTGTTATGGGAATTCTAGTAATCTTTGATATCATTATATCATTTTGAGAACTGTGGTGAGAACGTGAGTGATACGTTAATTGAAAAGGTAGGTTGTTTAGAGATTCCACAGAATATAGTTTTGGGACATTATTTTGGACCCAAACGAAACTTAGTCGGAAACTTTTGAAATTTATAGTTTTCACTCGTAAAGTTATAAAATGGACGTGTGCGAAGTTTCATGGGTGAATGAGAAGTTTTGAGAAACTTGCGGGGAGGTAAACACATTTTCCGAGAAGTTTGCCTATAAATAGAAGTGGATGAGATTTCATTCTCATCCACAACTTTTATAAATATCTAGAGAGAGGAGAGAGAAGGGAGATTTGGAGCCAACGGGCTTTGCGACGCCGATCGACGACCGTTCGTCTGTCAGATTTTCTCCATATTTCAGATTTGAACTCGTGGAGGTAAGATCTACGTTTTGATACCACTTAGGTCATGTTTGGCCAATTTTTGTAAATATCTTAATTTTAGACTTTTGGGAAAAACAGGTATAAACTTGTAGGAATTGTCTCAAATTCGAAATCCGACGTTTATTTAGCCTCCTAGTCGATCCTTCAAAGTTTAGGGGAAATCGCACGAGATATGAAGTTCTAACTTGTGAAATATAGGGAAATACATGTTTTATATTTCGACGACGAAATTGTGATCCGGGCGAAATCCATGTGTTAATTGTAGGCCCGTTAATTATGCACGCGCTAAATTGTGAAAAGCATGTCTAAATTTACGCGAGCACGTTAAGTTGTCTATGTGGGTCAAAGTGGAGTCTTATACAAATTCATGCCGGAGTAAGCTTCTCGATGTTTGAGAATTTAGTAGCGACGGCTACTGTGCATGGTTGATAGACTTGGACTTGCCATGGCAGTTGTGGATACAATGGTTGATAGACTTGGACTTGCCATTGGTATCGCGGTTTAAGGCTTGGACTTGCAGCTACCGGATGAATGCGTATTTTTCTCCCTAGAGACTATTGTATGATTTATGAGATTAAAGCATGTTTTATCATATATTGCATATGTTAGAACTTGTACGCTCAGCATATAGCTGAGCAGTGGAGATGTACTCCATTGCAGGTAAAAAGAAAGACAAGAAGAAGCGCGATGAGTGAGGCCGATGAACGCCGGGGATATCACACTTGTATATGTTTTGATTTAAATCCTAAACTTGTGTAAGGATTTGAATATTGTAAGATGTTGTAATAGAATCATGGATTAGTTCCGTAGTACTGGAATCTTGTAATTGAACGTCTGTATTTATGTTTTGAATGTTGGAAATCAATTGTGGTTGGGATTATTGTTGGTATTGAGAAGCATGTGTTAGTATATTTCTTCACAGGGCTGCCAGCAGGGGAGCAGTCGACTGGACCCAGGGTCAGTCGACTGGATCTTGTGTGTTTAAGACACTGTAAGTGAATAATAGAAAAGCAGTCGACTGGACCCCTTCATCAGTCGACTGAACCACTGTTGATTTTGGCTACTGCTTCTAATAATAGAAAAGCAGTCGACTGGGCAGTCGACTAGACCTCTGTTGAGGATTTAGGGTTTTAGTTTCTGCCAGGCACAGTCGACTGGACCCTAGTACAGTCGACTGGGCAGTCGACTGAACCTCTGTATTTTTGAAATGGATTCTTGTGAACACTTTTGATCGAACAAAACTTTTTATAACTCTGATTTCAATGGATTTTACAAACTCAGAGGGTAATGTTCTCTAAGTTTTAAATACCCAGGGTTGTTTTAAAGTTCTTTCCGCTGCGTATATTTATATGATTGTTTGGATGAGCCTTGGTGGCGTGCCACGTGTCCTATTTCCACACGTAGTGGGATAGGTCGTGACATTTATTGGTATCAGAGCTAGAGGTAACAAAACTTTGGGAACATTCGACGACGAGTGGAGTGTTGAGTGAATTGTCACATGTTTTAAATTTCATTCATACATCTTAGAGATGTTTGATGCATATGGATGTTGTTTTACATACATACTATTGTTATTGTTGTACATGCATAGTGTTTATGCATTGAGAACTACAGGATTGTAATCATGGATGACCGAGAGTTATCACCCCATACCCGACGAATGAATGAAATGGCAGAAATGATGGGGAATATGGGGGAAATGATACGGAATATATCGGAGCGACTGCCTCCCACACCTCACATCGAAGTGGAACCAATAACTGTAGTAAATGCACCCGAAAATAGGGGTATGAGATCAATATCTGAACAGTTTACTCGCAAGAAACCGATGGAATTTCATAGGACACCCGATCCAACGCTCGCAGAACATTGGATAATGGACATAGAACGAATCTTCTGATCTATCCCGATGACCGATAGGGAGAAGATGGAAAATGCAAGTGATGTACTGAAGGGTGAAGCCCAGAACTGGTGGGTAAATGTACTAGATCAAGGGACACCGATTACTTGGGAAGGGTTCAAGGCAGAATTCAATCGCCGGTTCTTTCCGCGTGCCGCCTACAATGCGAAGAAGCGAGAATTCGATAACTTGAAGCAGGGAGATATGACTGTAACCGAATATACTTCCAAGTACAATGCGTTGTTGAGGTTTGGCAAGGGTTCAGTACCAGAGGAGGAAGATAGAGCAAGGAAATTCGAAGAAGGTTTAAGGGAAAATATTCGTTTAAGGGTGGAAACCTACGAACATTCGACTGTGGCAGCAGTACAACAAACGGCGCTAGTGGCCGAGAGTGGGATGGAAAGGTCGAGGCAGAATCATCACGAAAAACAAAGCAATGAGAGTGGGGATAGGAACCAAGGCGGATCTTTCAAGAGGCCGTTTCAAAGAGGCTCTGGTTCTAGTTTCAGTGAATTCAGGAGGACGCCAAGTAACATGCCGTTGTGTTCACTTTGCAACCGACCACACTCAGGCCGATGTTTCATGACCAAACCCCAGAACAGGAGCCAAGGCGGGGGTAGTGCAAATTCAACACCCGACATGAGAGGCAAGTGTTATGATTGTGGAGTATTTGGGCACCAAGCCAGGGATTGCCCGAGGAAGTATCTTCAGCAAGGAGCTAGTTCTATGGCTTCCAGTGGGTCGAAGCCTAGACAGTCCAATGACGGAGGACAAAGGACGGAGCAACGTCAAGGAAGAGCATATCAGATGAACCCAGGAGATATGACTGCTTCCGAGACAGTAGTCTCAGGTATGGTGCTTGTATGTTCGCACTTAGCACGTATACTTGTTGACTCGGGATCTACGCATTCATTTGTATCACATGCTTTTGTTGAACATTTGAACGTTAAATCGGCACCGTTAGGATATGATTTGTCTATTGCTGTGCCACTTAGTAAAGCAATAATGACATCTACTGTATATAAGAACTGTGAGATCAAATTAGGTGAGAAGTTGATGACCGTAGACCTTATACCGATTGTGGTGAACCATTTCGATGTGATACTGGGAATGGATTGGTTAGCCCTTAACCAAGCTACGATAGATTGTGAACGGAAAGAAGTTAATTTTTGATCACCGGTACATGGGAACTTTTGTTTCCAAGGGAGTGGGGTTACACCGCCGCCGTACTTGATTTCAGCTATACGAGTGGGAAAGTTATTGAAAAAGGGATGTCATGGATTTCTATGTTCAGTGACTGATGTCTCGGCGACTGAATTAAAAGTAGAAGACATTCCGATAGTGCGAGAATATTCAGATGTATTTCCTGATGAGCTACCAGATGTTCTTATTGAGAGAGAGGTCGAGTTCACTATTGAGATTATACCAGACTCAAGGCCGGTATCCAAAGCACCGTATAGAATGGCACCAGTAGAATTGAAGGAACTAAAACTTCAACTACAAGAGTTACTTGACAAGGGTTTCATTCGACCAAGTATTTCGTCGTGGGGAGCTCCAGTGTTGTTTGTAAAGAAGAAAGATGGTTCAATGAGAATGTGTGTGGATTATCGGGAACTGAACAAATTGACAATCAAGAACAAGTATCCACTACCCAGAATTGATGACTTATTTGATCAATTTCGTGGGGCACAAGTATTCTCCAAAATAGACCTAAGATCGGGTTATCATCAGTTGAAAGTGAAGGCCGAAGATGTTGAGAAAACAGCTTTCAGAACGCGTTATGGACACTATGAGTTCTTAGTTATGCCATTTGGAGTTACCAATGCACCAGCTGCATTCATGGATCTTATGAACCGAGTCTTTAAGGACTATTTGTCACGCCCCGACGTAGCATAAATAAGGAAAGCATTTAATTTCCTTTATGGACCCGTAGGTCGCGACAATTTGAAGGATCGATTCCGTCCCAAACGTCGAACAACAAAACATAATAATCAAAGTAAAGCAATCAAGGCTTACAAAAATTTTCTAACTTATTACATCTTATGATACGGGATCAACTAAGGCACAGACCACCTTAAAATAAAACAATAACTTAGTGTCTGTTACAGTCATCCTTATAAAACAAAACAGTTCAAAACTTCAAACATATAATAAATAAACAGTTTTCTCATTCCGAAAGCAGCCATTCTCAATTAGCATAGTTGTAGGATTCCTCCTGGTTATAACCTGAAAAGCCTGAACACGAATGTCCAGGACGCATCAACGTCGTCAGCTTCAAGAAGCTGGTGAGTATTAAAAACATGACTGTGAATGTAAAGCATACCCATTTACCTTTTTCCATTTTTCAATTTACATAAATCAATAGTTAAACCGTAGAAAGAATTTATTTTATAAAGCAACAAGGAATGTATTAAAAGTCGTTCATTCATAAAACAGATACTCGTGTAATGAGACAATGCACCACACTCATCTTGCCGACTCTTTTCTCTCGACAGACACAACAACCCACTATCTTACTCCTGGTATCTTTGAAATACTAAGATAGCCACACTTTAGCAACGGGGCGCCAGGGAGTGTCTTGTTTGCCTCACACTTTGGTCCGGGGTACCAGGGAGTGTCCAATGCCTCACACTTTGAATACCCTAACCGCCATGCAAATACCGGGGCAACCCCTCGCACAGTATCCAGACTCGAGTATCAGGGAGTGTCCGTAGGCCACACTTTAGCACTACCATGGGTGCCAGTAAGTGTCCAAGTTCGGCTTCACACACTTTAACGCTTCCATGGGCGTCAGGGAGTGTCCATATTTGCCACCGTCGCATTTCAAAGATACCCTCTCCACAACCACAACCACAACCACAACTCAAACTCAATCACAACCACAACCACAAACTCAAACTCAATCACAACCACAACCACAAACTCATACTCTTTCCACACTACCATTACTCTTTCCACACTGACTGACACCCACATGCATGTACCACTGACCCCACATGTATGTTATGAACCTTAAACATGCGGCAATTTACTGAAATATAAATACAACATGCGTACGGGGATTAATAACTTGCAATACAATGTTTTAATCATTCAAACATAACCAAATAGAGTTCTGATTAACTAAATATCCCAAACAGAACCTTAACAGTACAAAAAGGTTGAACCAAACAGTCCCTTAACAGAAAGCAGACAAAAACAGAAACTGCCTGACTTCGCGCGCGCGGGCCGCTCGCGCGAAAGGTCGCTCGCGCGATAAGCCCAATTTTCCTTTTATAATATAAACTTTTCTGACTGCCTGAGAAAGCCAAGGTCGCGCGCGCGGATCGCTCGCGCGAAGGGATTCTCGCGCGACCAGCCTAATTTTCCTTTTATAATATATAAACTCTTCCGTCTGCCTGTGGAAACGAGGATCGCGCGCGCGGGCCGCTCGCGCGATAAGATCGCTCGCGCGGGCCGCTCGCGCGATCTTCGCGCGCGCGATCGTGGCGCGAGTTTTTACTGAGACTTCTTCTTCCCCGCAGAAACTGCTCTGTTTCAGCCTAAGGGGTCCAAATTGACCCATTTTCAATTCTGTAAGTATATAGGTCATATAGTATATGGTTCTCTTCGGTTTTTCACAAGTATTAAGAATCCATCATCAATTAAACATGATTTAAACTATAGCTCTCTAATTTTATGAAAAACTAAAACATGTCAAAACTAATTTTCTTATATATTTCCTTATATGAACAAATTAGGCTCTAAAACTTTGGGTATAGTATATATGACATGTAATCTATCATATTCATCTAACAAAACAGGTTTTGGTTGAGTTTGGAAAATCTCCATTTTTCAAGCTATGAACTTCAACGTACAAACATCAATGGTGATCCTTCAAATTAACTACCCAAATCAGTAAATAAGGAATGGATTACATTTTGAGTGAGTTAGTAATACTTACTTTGATATAGATAGAAGGATTTGTTGAGAAAGAAATAGAAATACAAGAATCAATCAAAGCTTGGCTATGGAAGTCTTGAGCTTTCTCTCTCTAAAATGATTTCTGAAATTCCCTGTGAATCTCTCTCAAGCTCTCTGTGTTTACTCTCAAGCTCTTACAGATTGTGTGTTGTGTGTGTATAAAAGGTGTATAAATAGACACCACAAGATACAACTTGGAGGCCAAGTTGTGTACTCTTCACTCCACAAATTGATTTCTAATTTGAATGCATAACACAGATACATACGTATATACAAACTGATGGTTTATAACTCTACAGATTTAGAAGAGGTAACCATAGGTTAGTAGGGGGCAATGTAGATGTGTTTGGGAAAGAAGCTTGTGGCCTTAAGATAACACACTCACACAAGGCATTGCCAAACAAGGCTTAAGCAAATGATGAGTTTCCATTAATAGAAATAAAGTACAGGTCATGTCATACTTTACGTCACTTCCAAAAATCTGTGGAAGTTTACACAGCGTGGACAGTTTTGAACATAAACTGGTATTTTCGTGGCGCGGTGTTCGTCACAAAAATACGAAAAATTCATTTTAACGTAGGAAGTGATTTTCTGGTTTCATAAAAATACAGCTTGAAATAAAAGGGAACATTTCCACCGTTTTGAAATACAGATTTTGAAATCCACACAGGTATTACTAACTTTGTAAAACTGCAGTTTGGCCCCAATAATATTCTTAGCTTGCAATAATTCAAGGAATAAAATTTAGAACATGAGAAATGTAATTTAAATGAAACAGTCAATACCAGATGAAAATAAATATGACAATGCAATTACAAATTAAATACGAAAATGAAATTTAGAATTAAATGGAAATACAGGTTGTTACACTATTTGGATGATTTTGTGATAGTATTCATCGACGATATCCTTGTTTATTCGCCAAGTGAGATAACATACGAGAATCATTTGAGATTGATACTTCAGAGACTGCGGGAAAAGCAGTTATTTGGGAAATTCAAGAAATGTGAATTTTAGTTACCTAGCATTACTTTTCTTGGTCACGTGATTGACAAGAATGGAGTATCAGTTGATCCTCACAAAGTAGAAGCTGTATCAAATTGGCAAAGGCCGACTTCCGTATCTGAAATTCGAAGTTTCTTGGGATTAGCGGGATACTACCGCCGTTTTATTGAACATTTCTCGAAGATTTCATTGCCTATGACAAGGTTGATGAGAAAGGGAGTTACATTTGAATGGAGTCAAGAATGCGAGGACAGTTTTCAAGAATTGAAGTCACGGTTGACGAGAGCACCTATTTTGACAATACTATCCGGAACCGAGGGATTTGTGATCTTTAGTGATGCGTCGCATCAAGGGTTGGGATGCGTGTTGATGCAAGGTGGTAAAGTAATTGCATATGCTTCGAGACAGTTAAAGACACATGAGGTTAATTATCCGACCCATGATCTTGAATTAGCCGCAGTAATTCATGCTTTGAAAATTTGGAGACACTACTTGTACGGAGAAAAGTGTGAGATATTCACAGACCACAAGAGTTTGAAATACATTTTCACCCAACGGGACTTGAACATGAGACAACGAAGATGGTTGTAGTTGATGAAGGATTACGATCTTTCGATTGAGTACCATCCGGGGAAGGCGAATGTAGTAGCCGATGCATTAAGCCAGAAGACGCCGAGGAACTTAGCCGACGAGCTAACGCAACAAAAGGAATTAGTAAAGGAAATGGAACGTTTGGACTTGGATGTGATACCAAAGGTTAGTGGTGGCTTAATGATGGCAATCATGGCACACCCAGATATTATTGATGAGATTCAGAAAGAACAATTCAACGATGTCTATTTGTGCAAAATGAGGGATGAGATACCTTTGGGGAAGCGACCTGGTTTTGTATTGGAACAAGGAACGTTGAAACTGGGAAATCGATTATGTATACCAAATGTGAAAGACTTGAAAGAGAGAATTCTAGAAGAAGCTCATAGTACGAGATATTCAGTGCACCCGGGAAGTAATAAGATGTACAGAAACCTGAGGGAAAACTTTTGGTAGAAGGGTATGAAGCGTGAAGTTGCCAGGTTTGTATCCGAATGTTCGGCATGTCAACAGGTCAAGGCAGAGAGACAAGTACCCGCGGGGTTACTACAACCTTTGCCAGTGTCGGAATGGAAATGGGACGAGATCACGATGGATTTTGTTTCAGGATTTCCACGATCAATCAATAAGAATGATAAGATTTGGTTTATAGTTGACCGATTAACCAAGTCAGCTCATTTTCTACCGATCAAGACGACTAAACCGTCCAAGTTAGTGGAATTGTATGTGAAAGAGATTGTAAGACTACATGGAGTCCCAGCTGTGATTGTATCAGATCGTGATAGTAGTTTTACGTCAAGATTTTGGGGAAGTTTGCAAAAGGCTATGGGTACAAAATTGAGTTTCAGTACTGCTGACACGACTTGAAATGTGTTCTCCGAAGAGTACGTCCAAGTGTAGACGGTCGCGTCGCGTTAAAACCGGTAAGACCGGGTCGAATCCCAAAGGACGGAAGATAAAGGCAGAAAGATCTAGATTGAAACCTAAAGTGAAATAAAAGATGATTTCTGTTGAAAGAGGATCTAACAATTCTATTGAATTTAAATAAATGAAAGAAACGAATTAAAGTGAAACGATAACTTAACTAGATAGAATTAAAAATTTGTGATTTAATATTAAATATGGAAAAGAGTTGGGAACATGCGAGTCCACAAAGTCCCAGCCACTGCCATGATTTAACAAAAATGAACAGCTGGGGTTTTATCCTTAGAGTATTCCTTATTTCGAAAATGATTAAGTTAAGCATTCTAGACACTAAGTATGTGAATCTTGCATACTTAGTGGTTCGATTACCTAACTTATATATGAAGGACTGAAATAAAATGTTAATTAAAGCCATGAACAATAACTGGAAAATTGAATATGAGATATTCGATGTGTTTGTTATGAATGTCCATTGAGTTAATTAATCAAAAGAGCTCTTATTTCAAAATCAGACTGCAATTTGGACTAGAAAGATCAATTTGGGTTCAATTTCTGAAACAAAAGTTACTGGAATACAAAAAGGAGTAAACCCAAGTCATAAACATACCAATCGATTGACATGATGTCAATCGATTGATATGATATGGCTTTCAATCGATTGACATGGAATCTATGTCAATCGATTGGATTCTGTATCCAATCGATTGGCATTGACTCTTTCACAGAATCATGGCAGAGGGCTGGGAACAATGTTTCTTCACATTATTCCCAACCAGGATCTACTCAAACATGTTTAATCTAATATAAACAGAAACATTTTGAAGAAAATTATAACTAATAGGCATGGATTAAACTTTAAAACAAGAAATTTCAGAAATCTAATTCGAATCGAACCAAAGTATAATAACTTATTGTCTCACAATTTCGAAAGTAGCACAACGAAAAGAGAAATAAACCTGAATTCAAACTGAATTCAAAAATACAAATCCTCCAACTTGAGCTTTGTTTTAATCCGAGAAAACCATGGAAAATCCTACAAAACAACATAAAAATGAAGCCAACCCTTGACCCTCTTCACTTTCCTCTATATATAATGTCAAATTCCCGGGCTAAAGGTGTCCAGGTTCACTCCATAACGGCTGGTCGTCGTCCTGATTGCTGAAATCTTGCTCCATTAACACAGACTGTTTCCAGTTTTATTCAATCGATTGACAAAGATTTCAATCGATTGATAAGAATTTCAATCGATTGGTAAAAACACCAATCGATTGATCATAAAAAGATGTCAATCGATTGATATTATGTCAATCGATTGGTACCAAGACTTCATCAATTTGATTCTTGAGTTATTCCTTTCAACTTGTTATTCATTTCGACTTCGAAAACTGCATTCAAAGAGCTAAACACAACAACATACCACGAAAAATACATCATTGTGTAAAGAAACGAATTAAAACATAAGTGCAGGTATTACTAGAGAATTGGGGTAAAATCCAGTCAGTTTTTACTCCTAATCGAGCTAATATTAAGCTAATATCAGCTCTCATCAACTGCATTTCATCCTCAGACCGATGGACAGTCAGAACGTATGATTCAGACCTTGGAAGATATGTTGAGATTGTGTGTATTAGACTTTGGGAATAATTGGGAGCACCACTTGCCGTTAATTGAATTTGCGTACAACAACGGATTTCAATCAAGTATTGGTATGGCACCATATGAAGCTTTGTATGGCCGTAAGTGTCGATCACCGATTTGTTGGACCGAGATTGGAGAAAGAAGGTTGTTAGGACCTGAGATAGTACAGGTGACTACTGAAAAGGTAAAGTTGATTCAAGAGCGACTCAAGGTAGCTCAGAGCCGATATAAGAGTTATGCGGACTCTAAACGACGACCGATGAATTTTGAAGTGGGAGATTTTGTATATTTGCGAGTATCGCCTTTAAAAGGCATTGTGCGATTTGGAAAGAGGGGAAAGCTCAATCCGAGATTCATAGGACCTTTTGAGATCCTAGAGAGAGTAGGTCCAGTGGCTTATCGATTGGCCTTGTCATCAGAGTTGGCACATGTGCATAACGTATTTTACGTGTTGATGTTGAGACGATGTATGACAGATGCGAATAAGATCATTGTACCTGAACCGTTGCAAATTCAGGGGGACTTGACTTATGTGGAACAACCAGTGGAGATTCTAGACCGCAAAGAACAAGTTTTGAGAACCAAGACTATTCCAATGGTGAAAGTGTTATGGCGTAGTCATACGGTGGAAGAGGCTACATGGGAAAGTGAGGAAGACATGAGGAATGAGTATCCATACTTATTCGACGCATGAGGTAAAGTTTGGGGACAAACTTCCTTTTTGGAGGGGAGAGTTGTCATGCCCGTTCCAGAATTTCATAGTTTAATCATGCATGATATGAAATTTTATGAATTATCATTGATATATAATAATTGAGGATAAGTGGTTGACTGTGGTCAACGGTAAGGTGTCAATAAGGACACGAGAACATGGAAGTTCATATTGCATGGGCATGACTAAATGAAATTTATATGATTTAAATGTTATTTGACTTTATCTGGTATTTGTTGAATAGTAATTTTATCTGTGTTGTGGGAATTCTAGTAATCTTTGATATCATTATATCATTTTGAGAACTGTGGTGAGAACGTAAGTGATACGTTAATTGAAAAGGTAGGTTGTTTAGAGATTCCACAGAATATAGTTTTGGGACGTTATTTTGGACCCAAACGAAACTTAGTCGGAAACTTTTGAAATTTATAGTTTTCACTCGTAAAGTTATAAAATGGACGTGTGCGAAGTTTCATGGGTGAATGAGAAGTTTTGAGAAACTTGCGGGGAGGTAAACACATTTTCTGAGAAGTTTGCCTATAAATAGAAGTGGATGAGATTTTATTCTCATCCACAACTTTTATAAATATCTAGAGAGAGGAGAGAGAAGGGAGATTTGGAGCCAACGGGCTTTGCGACGCCGATCGACGACCGTTCGTCTGTCAGATTTTCTCCATATTTCAGATTTGAACTCGTGGAGGTAAGATCTACGTTTTGATACCACTTAGGTCATGTTTGGCCAATTTTTGTAAAGATCTTAATTTTAGACTTTTGGGAAAAACAGGTATAAACTTGTAGGAATTGTCTCAAATTCGAAATCCGACGTTTATTTAGCCTCCTAGTCGATCCTTCAAAGTTTGGGGGAAATCGCACGAGATATGAAGTTCTAACTTGTGAAATATAGGGAAATACATGTTTTATATTTCGACGACGAAATTGTGATCCGGGCGAAATCCATGTGTTAATTGTAGGCCCGTTAATTATGCACGCGCTAAATTGTGAAAAGCATGTCTAAATTTACGCGAGCACGTTAAGTTGTCTATGTGGGTCAAAGTGGAGTCTTATACAAATTCATGCCGGAGTAAGCTTCTCAATGTTTGAGAATTTAGTAGCGACGGCTACTGTGCATGGTTGATAGACTTGGACTTGCCATGGCAGTTGTGGATACAATGGTTGATAGACTTGGACTTGCCATTGGTATCGCGGTTTAAGGCTTGGACTTGCCGCTACCGGATGAATGCGTATTTTTCTCCCTAGAGACTATTGTATGATTTATGAGATTAAAGCATGTTTTATCATATATTGCATATGTTAGAACTTGTACGCTCAGCATATAGCTGAGCAGTGGAGATGTACTCCATTGCAGGTAAAAAGAAAGACAAGAAGAAGCGCGATGAGTGAGGCCGATGAACGCCGGGGATATCACACTTGTATATGTTTTGATTTAAATCCTAAACTTGTGTAAGGATTTGAATATTGTAAGATGTTGTAATAGAATCATGGATTAGTTCCGTAGTACTGGAATCTTGTAATTGAACGTCTGTATTTATGTTTTGAATGTTGGAAATCAATTGTGGTTGGGATTATTGTTGGTATTGAGAAGCATGTGTTAGTATATTTCTTCACAGGGCTGCCAGCAGGGGAGCAGTCGACTGGACCCAGGGTCAGTCGACTGGATCTTGTGTGTTTAAGACACTGTAAGTGAATAATAGAAAAGCAGTCGACTGGACCCCTTCATCAGTCGACTGAACCACTGTTGATTTTGGCTACTGCTTCTAATAATAGAAAAGCAGTCGACTGGGCAGTCGACTAGACCTCTGTTGAGGATTTAGGGTTTTAGTTTCTGCCAGGCACAGTCGACTGGACCCTAGTACAGTCGACTGGGCAGTCGACTGAACCTCTGTATTTTTGAAATGGATTCTTGTGAACACTTTTGATCGAACAAAACTTTTTATAACTCTGATTTCAATGGATTTTACAAACTCAGAGGGTAATGTTCTCTAAGTTTTAAATACCCAGGGTTGTTTTAAAGTTCTTTCCGCTGCGTATATTTATATGATTGTTTGGATGAGCCTTGGTGGCGTGCCACGTGTCCTATTTCCACACGTAGTGGGATAGGTCGTGACATTTATTGGTATCAGAGCTAGAGGTAACAAAACTTTGGGAACATTCGACGACGAGTGGAGTGTTGAGTGAATTGTCACATGTTTTAAATTTCATTCATACATCTTAGAGATGTTTGATGCATATGGATGTTGTTTTACATACATACTATTGTTATTGTTGTACATGCATAGTGTTTATGCATTGAGAACTACAGGATTGTAATCATGGATGACCGAGAGTTATCACCCCATACCCGACGAATGAATGAAATGGCAGAAATGATGGGGAATATGGGGGAAATGATACGGAATATATCGGAGCGACTGCCTCCCACACCTCACATCGAAGTGGAACCAATAACTGTAGTAAATGCACCCGAAAATAGGGGTATGAGATCAATATCTGAACAGTTTACTCGCAAGAAACCGATGGAATTTCATAGGACACCCGATCCAACGCTCGCAGAACATTGGATAATGGACATAGAACGAATCTTCTGATCTATCCCGATGACCGATAGGGAGAAGATGGAAAATGCAAGTGATGTACTGAAGGGTGAAGCCCAGAACTGGTGGGTAAATGTACTAGATCAAGGGACACCGATTACTTGGGAAGGGTTCAAGGCAGAATTCAATCGCCGGTTCTTTCCGCGTGCCGCCTACAATGCGAAGAAGCGAGAATTCGATAACTTGAAGCAGGGAGATATGACTGTAACCGAATATACTTCCAAGTACAATGCGTTGTTGAGGTTTGGCAAGGGTTCAGTACCAGAGGAGGAAGATAGAGCAAGGAAATTCGAAGAAGGTTTAAGGGAAAATATTCGTTTAAGGGTGGAAACCTACGAACATTCGACTGTGGCAGCAGTACAACAAACGGCGCTAGTGGCCGAGAGTGGGATGGAAAGGTCGAGGCAGAATCATCACGAAAAACAAAGCAATGAGAGTGGGGATAGGAACCAAGGCGGATCTTTCAAGAGGCCGTTTCAAAGAGGCTCTGGTTCTAGTTTCAGTGAATTCAGGAGGACGCCAAGTAACATGCCGTTGTGTTCACTTTGCAACCGACCACACTCAGGCCGATGTTTCATGACCAAACCCCAGAACAGGAGCCAAGGCGGGGGTAGTGCAAATTCAACACCCGACATGAGAGGCAAGTGTTATGATTGTGGAGTATTTGGGCACCAAGCCAGGGATTGCCCGAGGAAGTATCTTCAGCAAGGAGCTAGTTCTATGGCTTCCAGTGGGTCGAAGCCTAGACAGTCCAATGACGGAGGACAAAGGACGGAGCAACGTCAAGGAAGAGCATATCAGATGAACCCAGGAGATATGACTGCTTCCGAGACAGTAGTCTCAGGTATGGTGCTTGTATGTTCGCACTTAGCACGTATACTTGTTGACTCGGGATCTACGCATTCATTTGTATCACATGCTTTTGTTGAACATTTGAACGTTAAATCGGCACCGTTAGGATATGATTTGTCTATTGCTGTGCCACTTAGTAAAGCAATAATGACATCTACTGTATATAAGAACTGTGAGATCAAATTAGGTGAGAAGTTGATGACCGTAGACCTTATACCGATTGTGGTGAACCATTTCGATGTGATACTGGGAATGGATTGGTTAGCCCTTAACCAAGCTACGATAGATTGTGAACGGAAAGAAGTTAATTTTTGATCACCGGTACATGGGAACTTTTGTTTCCAAGGGAGTGGGGTTACACCGCCGCCGTACTTGATTTCAGCTATACGAGTGGGAAAGTTATTGAAAAAGGGATGTCATGGATTTCTATGTTCAGTGACTGATGTCTCGGCGACTGAATTAAAAGTAGAAGACATTCCGATAGTGCGAGAATATTCAGATGTATTTCCTGATGAGCTACCAGATGTTCTTATTGAGAGAGAGGTCGAGTTCACTATTGAGATTATACCAGACTCAAGGCCGGTATCCAAAGCACCGTATAGAATGGCACCAGTAGAATTGAAGGAACTAAAACTTCAACTACAAGAGTTACTTGACAAGGGTTTCATTCGACCAAGTATTTCGTCGTGGGGAGCTCCAGTGTTGTTTGTAAAGAAGAAAGATGGTTCAATGAGAATGTGTGTGGATTATCGGGAACTGAACAAATTGACAATCAAGAACAAGTATCCACTACCCAGAATTGATGACTTATTTGATCAATTTCGTGGGGCACAAGTATTCTCCAAAATAGACCTAAGATCGGGTTATCATCAGTTGAAAGTGAAGGCCGAAGATGTTGAGAAAACAGCTTTCAGAACGCGTTATGGACACTATGAGTTCTTAGTTATGCCATTTGGAGTTACCAATGCACCAGCTGCATTCATGGATCTTATGAACCGAGTCTTTAAGGACTATTTGTCACGCCCCGACGTAGCATAAATAAGGAAAGCATTTAATTTCCTTTATGGACCCGTAGGTCGCGACAATTTGAAGGATCGATTCCGTCCCAAACGTCGAACAACAAAACATAATAATCAAAGTAAAGCAATCAAGGCTTACAAAAATTTTCTAACTTATTACATCTTATGATACGGGATCAACTAAGGCACAGACCACCTTAAAATAAAACAATAACTTAGTGTCTGTTACAGTCATCCTTATAAAACAAAACAGTTCAAAACTTCAAACATATAATAAATAAACAGTTTTCTCATTCCGAAAGCAGCCATTCTCAATTAGCATAGTTGTAGGATTCCTCCTGGTTATAACCTGAAAAGCCTGAACACGAATGTCCAGGACGCATCAACGTCGTCAGCTTCAAGAAGCTGGTGAGTATTAAAAACATGACTGTGAATGTAAAGCATACCCATTTACCTTTTTCCATTTTTCAATTTACATAAATCAATAGTTAAACCGTAGAAAGAATTTATTTTATAAAGCAACAAGGAATGTATTAAAAGTCGTTCATTCATAAAACAGATACTCGTGTAATGAGACAATGCACCACACTCATCTTGCCGACTCTTTTCTCTCGACAGACACAACAACCCACTATCTTACTCCTGGTATCTTTGAAATACTAAGATAGCCACACTTTAGCAACGGGGCGCCAGGGAGTGTCTTGTTTGCCTCACACTTTGGTCCGGGGTACCAGGGAGTGTCCAATGCCTCACACTTTGAATACCCTAACCGCCATGCAAATACCGGGGCAACCCCTCGCACAGTATCCAGACTCGAGTATCAGGGAGTGTCCGTAGGCCACACTTTAGCACTACCATGGGTGCCAGTAAGTGTCCAAGTTCGGCTTCACACACTTTAACGCTTCCATGGGCGTCAGGGAGTGTCCATATTTGCCACCGTCGCATTTCAAAGATACCCTCTCCACAACCACAACCACAACCACAACTCAAACTCAATCACAACCACAACCACAAACTCAAACTCAATCACAACCACAACCACAAACTCATACTCTTTCCACACTACCATTACTCTTTCCACACTGACTGACACCCACATGCATGTACCACTGACCCCACATGTATGTTATGAACCTTAAACATGCGGCAATTTACTGAAATATAAATACAACATGCGTACGGGGATTAATAACTTGCAATACAATGTTTTAATCATTCAAACATAACCAAATAGAGTTCTGATTAACTAAATATCCCAAACAGAACCTTAACAGTACAAAAAGGTTGAACCAAACAGTCCCTTAACAGAAAGCAGACAAAAACAGAAACTGCCTGACTTCGCGCGCGCGGGCCGCTCGCGCGAAAGGTCGCTCGCGCGATAAGCCCAATTTTCCTTTTATAATATAAACTTTTCTGACTGCCTGAGAAAGCCAAGGTCGCGCGCGCGGATCGCTCGCGCGAAGGGATTCTCGCGCGACCAGCCTAATTTTCCTTTTATAATATATAAACTCTTCCGTCTGCCTGTGGAAACGAGGATCGCGCGCGCGGGCCGCTCGCGCGATAAGATCGCTCGCGCGGGCCGCTCGCGCGATCTTCGCGCGCGCGATCGTGGCGCGAGTTTTTACTGAGACTTCTTCTTCCCCGCAGAAACTGCTCTGTTTCAGCCTAAGGGGTCCAAATTGACCCATTTTCAATTCTGTAAGTATATAGGTCATATAGTATATGGTTCTCTTCGGTTTTTCACAAGTATTAAGAATCCATCATCAATTAAACATGATTTAAACTATAGCTCTCTAATTTTATGAAAAACTAAAACATGTCAAAACTAATTTTCTTATATATTTCCTTATATGAACAAATTAGGCTCTAAAACTTTGGGTATAGTATATATGACATGTAATCTATCATATTCATCTAACAAAACAGGTTTTGGTTGAGTTTGGAAAATCTCCATTTTTCAAGCTATGAACTTCAACGTACAAACATCAATGGTGATCCTTCAAATTAACTACCCAAATCAGTAAATAAGGAATGGATTACATTTTGAGTGAGTTAGTAATACTTACTTTGATATAGATAGAAGGATTTGTTGAGAAAGAAATAGAAATACAAGAATCAATCAAAGCTTGGCTATGGAAGTCTTGAGCTTTCTCTCTCTAAAATGATTTCTGAAATTCCCTGTGAATCTCTCTCAAGCTCTCTGTGTTTACTCTCAAGCTCTTACAGATTGTGTGTTGTGTGTGTATAAAAGGTGTATAAATAGACACCACAAGATACAACTTGGAGGCCAAGTTGTGTACTCTTCACTCCACAAATTGATTTCTAATTTGAATGCATAACACAGATACATACGTATATACAAACTGATGGTTTATAACTCTACAGATTTAGAAGAGGTAACCATAGGTTAGTAGGGGGCAATGTAGATGTGTTTGGGAAAGAAGCTTGTGGCCTTAAGATAACACACTCACACAAGGCATTGCCAAACAAGGCTTAAGCAAATGATGAGTTTCCATTAATAGAAATAAAGTACACGTCATGTCATACTTTACGTCACTTCCAAAAATCTGTGGAAGTTTACACAGCGTGGACAGTTTTGAACATAAACTGGTATTTTCGTGGCGCGGTGTTCGTCACAAAAATACGAAAAATTCATTTTAACGTAGGAAGTGATTTTCTGGTTTCATAAAAATACAGCTTGAAATAAAAGGGAACATTTCCACCGTTTTGAAATACAGATTTTGAAATCCACACAGGTATTACTAACTTTGTAAAACTGCAGTTTGGCCCCAATAATATTCTTAGCTTGCAATAATTCAAGGAATAAAATTTAGAACATGAGAAATGTAATTTAAATGAAACAGTCAATACCAGATGAAAATAAATATGACAATGCAATTACAAATTAAATACGAAAATGAAATTTAGAATTAAATGGAAATACAGGTTGTTACACTATTTGGATGATTTTGTGATAGTATTCATCGACGATATCCTTGTTTATTCGCCAAGTGAGATAACATACGAGAATCATTTGAGATTGATACTTCAGAGACTGCGGGAAAAGCAGTTATTTGGGAAATTCAAGAAATGTGAATTTTAGTTACCTAGCATTACTTTTCTTGGTCACGTGATTGACAAGAATGGAGTATCAGTTGATCCTCACAAAGTAGAAGCTGTATCAAATTGGCAAAGGCCGACTTCCGTATCTGAAATTCGAAGTTTCTTGGGATTAGCGGGATACTACCGCCGTTTTATTGAACATTTCTCGAAGATTTCATTGCCTATGACAAGGTTGATGAGAAAGGGAGTTACATTTGAATGGAGTCAAGAATGCGAGGACAGTTTTCAAGAATTGAAGTCACGGTTGACGAGAGCACCTATTTTGACAATACTATCCGGAACCGAGGGATTTGTGATCTTTAGTGATGCGTCGCATCAAGGGTTGGGATGCGTGTTGATGCAAGGTGGTAAAGTAATTGCATATGCTTCGAGACAGTTAAAGACACATGAGGTTAATTATCCGACCCATGATCTTGAATTAGCCGCAGTAATTCATGCTTTGAAAATTTGGAGACACTACTTGTACGGAGAAAAGTGTGAGATATTCACAGACCACAAGAGTTTGAAATACATTTTCACCCAACGGGACTTGAACATGAGACAACGAAGATGGTTGTAGTTGATGAAGGATTACGATCTTTCGATTGAGTACCATCCGGGGAAGGCGAATGTAGTAGCCGATGCATTAAGCCAGAAGACGCCGAGGAACTTAGCCGACGAGCTAACGCAACAAAAGGAATTAGTAAAGGAAATGGAACGTTTGGACTTGGATGTGATACCAAAGGTTAGTGGTGGCTTAATGATGGCAATCATGGCACACCCAGATATTATTGATGAGATTCAGAAAGAACAATTCAACGATGTCTATTTGTGCAAAATGAGGGATGAGATACCTTTGGGGAAGCGACCTGGTTTTGTATTGGAACAAGGAACGTTGAAACTGGGAAATCGATTATGTATACCAAATGTGAAAGACTTGAAAGAGAGAATTCTAGAAGAAGCTCATAGTACGAGATATTCAGTGCACCCGGGAAGTAATAAGATGTACAGAAACCTGAGGGAAAACTTTTGGTAGAAGGGTATGAAGCGTGAAGTTGCCAGGTTTGTATCCGAATGTTCGGCATGTCAACAGGTCAAGGCAGAGAGACAAGTACCCGCGGGGTTACTACAACCTTTGCCAGTGTCGGAATGGAAATGGGACGAGATCACGATGGATTTTGTTTCAGGATTTCCACGATCAATCAATAAGAATGATAAGATTTGGTTTATAGTTGACCGATTAATCAAGTCAGCTCATTTTCTACCGATCAAGACGACTAAACCGTCCAAGTTAGTGGAATTGTATGTGAAAGAGATTGTAAGACTACATGGAGTCCCAGCTGTGATTGTATCAGATCGTGATAGTAGTTTTACGTCAAGATTTTGGGGAAGTTTGCAAAAGGCTATGGGTACAAAATTGAGTTTCAGTACTGCTGACACGACTTGAAATGTGTTCTCCGAAGAGTACGTCCAAGTGTAGACGGTCGCGTCGCGTTAAAACCGGTAAGACCGGGTCGAATCCCAAAGGACGGAAGATAAAGGCAGAAAGATCTAGATTGAAACCTAAAGTGAAATAAAAGATGATTTCTGTTGAAAGAGGATCTAACAATTCTATTGAATTTAAATAAATGAAAGAAACGAATTAAAGTGAAACGATAACTTAACTAGATAGAATTAAAAATTTGTGATTTAATATTAAATATGGAAAAGAGTTGGGAACATGCGAGTCCACAAAGTCCCAGCCACTGCCATGATTTAACAAAAATGAACAGCTGGGGTTTTATCCTTAGAGTATTCCTTATTTCGAAAATGATTAAGTTAAGCATTCTAGACACTAAGTATGTGAATCTTGCATACTTAGTGGTTCGATTACCTAACTTATATATGAAGGACTGAAATAAAATGTTAATTAAAGCCATGAACAATAACTGGAAAATTGAATATGAGATATTCGATGTGTTTGTTATGAATGTCCATTGAGTTAATTAATCAAAAGAGCTCTTATTTCAAAATCAGACTGCAATTTGGACTAGAAAGATCAATTTGGGTTCAATTTCTGAAACAAAAGTTACTGGAATACAAAAAGGAGTAAACCCAAGTCATAAACATACCAATCGATTGACATGATGTCAATCGATTGATATGATATGGCTTTCAATCGATTGACATGGAATCTATGTCAATCGATTGGATTCTGTATCCAATCGATTGGCATTGACTCTTTCACAGAATCATGGCAGAGGGCTGGGAACAATGTTTCTTCACATTATTCCCAACCAGGATCTACTCAAACATGTTTAATCTAATATAAACAGAAACATTTTGAAGAAAATTATAACTAATAGGCATGGATTAAACTTTAAAACAAGAAATTTCAGAAATCTAATTCGAATCGAACCAAAGTATAATAACTTATTGTCTCACAATTTCGAAAGTAGCACAACGAAAAGAGAAATAAACCTGAATTCAAACTGAATTCAAAAATACAAATCCTCCAACTTGAGCTTTGTTTTAATCCGAGAAAACCATGGAAAATCCTACAAAACAACATAAAAATGAAGCCAACCCTTGACCCTCTTCACTTTCCTCTATATATAATGTCAAATTCCCGGGCTAAAGGTGTCCAGGTTCACTCCATAACGGCTGGTCGTCGTCCTGATTGCTGAAATCTTGCTCCATTAACACAGACTGTTTCCAGTTTTATTCAATCGATTGACAAAGATTTCAATCGATTGATAAGAATTTCAATCGATTGGTAAAAACACCAATCGATTGATCATAAAAAGATGTCAATCGATTGATATTATGTCAATCGATTGGTACCAAGACTTCATCAATTTGATTCTTGAGTTATTCCTTTCAACTTGTTATTCATTTCGACTTCGAAAACTGCATTCAAAGAGCTAAACACAACAACATACCACGAAAAATACATCATTGTGTAAAGAAACGAATTAAAACATAAGTGCAGGTATTACTAGAGAATTGGGGTAAAATCCAGTCAGTTTTTACTCCTAATCGAGCTAATATTAAGCTAATATCAGCTCTCATCAACTGCATTTCATCCTCAGACCGATGGACAGTCAGAACGTATGATTCAGACCTTGGAAGATATGTTGAGATTGTGTGTATTAGACTTTGGGAATAATTGGGAGCACCACTTGCCGTTAATTGAATTTGCGTACAACAACGGATTTCAATCAAGTATTGGTATGGCACCATATGAAGCTTTGTATGGCCGTAAGTGTCGATCACCGATTTGTTGGACCGAGATTGGAGAAAGAAGGTTGTTAGGACCTGAGATAGTACAGGTGACTACTGAAAAGGTAAAGTTGATTCAAGAGCGACTCAAGGTAGCTCAGAGCCGATATAAGAGTTATGCGGACTCTAAACGACGACCGATGAATTTTGAAGTGGGAGATTTTGTATATTTGCGAGTATCGCCTTTAAAAGGCATTGTGCGATTTGGAAAGAGGGGAAAGCTCAATCCGAGATTCATAGGACCTTTTGAGATCCTAGAGAGAGTAGGTCCAGTGGCTTATCGATTGGCCTTGTCATCAGAGTTGGCACATGTGCATAACGTATTTTACGTGTCGATGTTGAGACGATGTATGACAGATGCGAATAAGATCATTGTACCTGAACCGTTGCAAATTCAGGGGGACTTGACTTATGTGGAACAACCAGTGGAGATTCTAGACCGCAAAGAACAAGTTTTGAGAACCAAGACTATTCCAATGGTGAAAGTGTTATGGCGTAGTCATACGGTGGAAGAGGCTACATGGGAAAGTGAGGAAGACATGAGGAATGAGTATCCATACTTATTCGACGCATGAGGTAAAGTTTGGGGACAAACTTCCTTTTTGGAGGGGAGAGTTGTCATGCCCGTTCCAGAATTTCATAGTTTAATCATGCATGATATGAAATTTTATGAATTATCATTGATATATAATAATTGAGGATAAGTGGTTGACTGTGGTCAACGGTAAGGTGTCAATAAGGACACGAGAACATGGAAGTTCATATTGCATGGGCATGACTAAATGAAATTTATATGATTTAAATGTTATTTGACTTTATCTGGTATTTGTTGAATAGTAATTTTATCTGTGTTGTGGGAATTCTAGTAATCTTTGATATCATTATATCATTTTGAGAACTGTGGTGAGAACGTAAGTGATACGTTAATTGAAAAGGTAGGTTGTTTAGAGATTCCACAGAATATAGTTTTGGGACGTTATTTTGGACCCAAACGAAACTTAGTCGGAAACTTTTGAAATTTATAGTTTTCACTCGTAAAGTTATAAAATGGACGTGTGCGAAGTTTCATGGGTGAATGAGAAGTTTTGAGAAACTTGCGGGGAGGTAAACACATTTTCTGAGAAGTTTGCCTATAAATAGAAGTGGATGAGATTTTATTCTCATCCACAACTTTTATAAATATCTAGAGAGAGGAGAGAGAAGGGAGATTTGGAGCCAACGGGCTTTGCGACGCCGATCGACGACCGTTCGTCTGTCAGATTTTCTCCATATTTCAGATTTGAACTCGTGGAGGTAAGATCTACGTTTTGATACCACTTAGGTCATGTTTGGCCAATTTTTGTAAAGATCTTAATTTTAGACTTTTGGGAAAAACAGGTATAAACTTGTAGGAATTGTCTCAAATTCGAAATCCGACGTTTATTTAGCCTCCTAGTCGATCCTTCAAAGTTTGGGGGAAATCGCACGAGATATGAAGTTCTAACTTGTGAAATATAGGGAAATACATGTTTTATATTTCGACGACGAAATTGTGATCCGGGCGAAATCCATGTGTTAATTGTAGGCCCGTTAATTATGCACGCGCTAAATTGTGAAAAGCATGTCTAAATTTACGCGAGCACGTTAAGTTGTCTATGTGGGTCAAAGTGGAGTCTTATACAAATTCATGCCGGAGTAAGCTTCTCAATGTTTGAGAATTTAGTAGCGACGGCTACTGTGCATGGTTGATAGACTTGGACTTGCCATGGCAGTTGTGGATACAATGGTTGATAGACTTGGACTTGCCATTGGTATCGCGGTTTAAGGCTTGGACTTGCCGCTACCGGATGAATGCGTATTTTTCTCCCTAGAGACTATTGTATGATTTATGAGATTAAAGCATGTTTTATCATATATTGCATATGTTAGAACTTGTACGCTCAGCATATAGCTGAGCAGTGGAGATGTACTCCATTGCAGGTAAAAAGAAAGACAAGAAGAAGCGCGATGAGTGAGGCCGATGAACGCCGGGGATATCACACTTGTATATGTTTTGATTTAAATCCTAAACTTGTGTAAGGATTTGAATATTGTAAGATGTTGTAATAGAATCATGGATTAGTTCCGTAGTACTGGAATCTTGTAATTGAACGTCTGTATTTATGTTTTGAATGTTGGAAATCAATTGTGGTTGGGATTATTGTTGGTATTGAGAAGCATGTGTTAGTATATTTCTTCACAGGGCTGCCAGCAGGGGAGCAGTCGACTGGACCCAGGGTCAGTCGACTGGATCTTGTGTGTTTAAGACACTGTAAGTGAATAATAGAAAAGCAGTCGACTGGACCCCTTCATCAGTCGACTGAACCACTGTTGATTTTGGCTACTGCTTCTAATAATAGAAAAGCAGTCGACTGGGCAGTCGACTAGACCTCTGTTGAGGATTTAGGGTTTTAGTTTCTGCCAGGCACAGTCGACTGGACCCTAGTACAGTCGACTGGGCAGTCGACTGAACCTCTGTATTTTTGAAATGGATTCTTGTGAACACTTTTGATCGAACAAAACTTTTTATAACTCTGATTTCAATGGATTTTACAAACTCAGAGGGTAATGTTCTCTAAGTTTTAAATACCCAGGGTTGTTTTAAAGTTCTTTCCGCTGCGTATATTTATATGATTGTTTGGATGAGCCTTGGTGGCGTGCCACGTGTCCTATTTCCACGCGTAGTGGGATGGGTCGTGATATTTGTTTTCTGAATCGATCGAACCCGTTTCAATCGATCAAAACTCTACTGGTATGATTTTGTGACGTGGACCCATTCTCAAGCGATTGAACTCCTTTCAATCAATCGAACCTTGACCAACCTGTTCTCAATTGATCGAACTCACTTCGATCGAAAGTTTTATTATTCCTATCTTACGTATTTGCCACATGCCTCTCTTGCCTCCTATATATATGTGTGCTCTGCATGTATGTATGGTGTTTGGACAGTTTAGACAGTTTAGAGAGAGAGCTTGTGTGTATGTGTGTGTGTTCCGTATATATATATATATATATATAACCATGTGTGTGTGTGTATGTGTATGTTATATATATACATATTCTTAGAGCAGAAAGAGGATAAGAAGAATAAGAAGAGGAGACAAAGAGAGAGAGAGAGAGAGAGAGAGAGTGGGAAGAGATCAGATATAGAAAGGAGAGAGAGAAGCTCGTCGTTACCATAGTCGCCGCCGCGGAGTTCGGGAACGTAGCCATCGGACCGCCGGAGTGAGGTGAGTTCATTAACTCACTCAAGGGACAATTTAAGGATGATTTATATGCAATTTAGAACGTGTATAGTGACCCTGAGACACCAGTTCGTCTCTACCCAGTTTTTGGGTAGAAGATGAATCCCAATCGATCGAACTTGCTGTTTCCTCAATCGATCGATCGAACTTAGTTTGACTTCAATCGATCGAGAGGACCTCAATCGATCAAACCTCACAGAACATGTTTATTTCTTGTTGATTATAATATGAACGGTTTAGCTGTTTAAATGTTGATCCATGCTTTCTATATACGATATTGTTAATTTAAGAAATAATGCAACTCTATAACAAGATGAACTGTTTAATTGTTACATGATGATATTACTAAACTGAATAGTAGAATGAAACACGACTGCATGCTAATAATCAGTAATGAGTAGTTATGTTGAATACAGAGCATGTGATAAATCATGTATCTAGAGCATGAGCATTGCACAATATGTGGTCAGTATGCATGGGATAGAGTTATGAAGAGATAAGGGAATATGACGAGAATCGGGAATTGTGCCTTAATATGGAATATAAGATATGTGTACTTTGGATCCGTAGGATCAACGGCTGACGAGCCGAGTGGACGTGGGATGGATAGAGTTCCTAGTGCGCCTCTTGCTATTGAAGACGTCCAGTGATGCGTATGTACTGTTGAAGACGTCCAGTGTACCATTGAAAACGTCCGGCTAGTGCTCTAATGTATTCTCAGCTGTGTAGATGACCAGTGAGGGTATACGTATCATTGAAGATGTCTAATGTGCCACTTCTATCGTTCACAGATAGGTGGTACCGTGTAGATGACCGGTAACCCTATCAAGGGATCGTGGGACCAACTGACTAGTCGAGTGATTCTGATTGGTATAATGGTATCGACGTATAGATATCAGATTGGTTTTGTGGTATCGATGTATGGATATTAGATTGGTATTATTGTATCGACGTATGGATACGAATGAGAGTAAGAACATGGATACGAGTATGGATATGAATATGGGTATGGATAGAACAGATGATGGTTCAGTTGTGGATTCAGCGTCCCGACGTAAAGGTACATGCATAGGATGGTTGAATGGGTTGCATGCATGAATTTGGGGAATATATGATAAGATGTTATACCATGATTCTTATCTTTGTCATTACAATGCTCCCTATGATTCCCGTTGTCATTGATTTAATGCATAGTTTAATGAGACATCTGATATGTCTGCGAGTGACGTCATTGATAAGATATTAACCGCATTTTAAGATGCTGAACAATTACGGGCGAGGAGTGTGTTTGATGTACTCACTCAACTTTATATTTAAAGTTGATGGTGTTTATGCCCTAGACATTCCAATGTCTAGAGCTTTGTAGGTCTTGAGGACGGAAGATTGATGTTTCGTCGGACTTGGAGCTGAAAGCTTGAAGACGAAGACGTGCCTCTTTGTAATAGTTAGTTTGTATATTTGTTGTACTACTATCATTATTGTTATAGGTTTCAGACTATAAGTCAGCTGTTGTAATAGATTTAGTAAACTTTTATAATTGGTACTTGGACATATGTTGCTTCCAAACCATTTATATTTCTGTTGTAGCCTCTAATTATGTTAATAAGATATGTTCTATGAATAGCATCCTCCCTATCGTTGTGTTTATTGGTTTGAGTAAATGACAATGCGGTTATTCACCAGTCACGAACCAACGAGACCAAAAAGGAACTTGTTTTCTCTATTTTTGCTTCTCCGGGGCGTGACAAACATGATTTGCCCACCCTACAACTAAATTACATTAGCTTGACAAAGTTAACTAAACTACTTGGTGGAACACGTCGCCTTCTCTAGGTATGAGTCAAGCATCTTAACACAAAGCCTAATTATCATAATAACAAATAAGTGGTAAATTACTACATTATGCAACACATTTGATTAGAATGACACATCCACCCTACATTAACTAAGCCACATGGTAGACAAATCAACTTCTCTTAGAATGACTCATGTGCAATAATACACCACTTTTATTAAGCACAATTATGTAAGAAATCACGAAAATCAATTACATATGCCAAAATTTTAAAAAATAACAACCAAAGGAGATACTATTACCTTCCCCATGCGAGACCAATGTGTCATCAACATCCTAAATAGAGGTTTAGCTCTTCAAGAGTAGCCAATCCTTCAAAACAAAGACAAAATAAAAAGATCAAATGCAAAAGTGCATATAATTAGAAACTAAACAACTTAACGTTGTTTCCAATCCTCGGCTACGGCGCCATTTTTAATGTTGTCAAAATCAAGTTCTTTATTAACCCTATTCAAAACATATTACGAGGAAAGTAGGGTGTCGAGTCCACATGGATTGATACGAGAACAACGTTTGGGAAGTTTATAAACTAATTATAATGCTAAAAGGAATAAATAAGAAAAGATGATAAAGAAAAGGGAAAAAATGACTTTACGTCTTTTGGGGCGTTTGTTTGGTTTTTTGGAGGATAAAAAAGAAAACTAATCTAAAAAGCAACATGTTGGGATCATTCCCCCCCCCCATCTTGGGTCACAATAAGATGAAATGGATTAATATTTTAAGCACACTCTAGGGTAACATCTCAATGTGGCATATTATCAAACACAAGGAGTGCATTTATGTGTTACATAAAAAAAATAAAAAATAAAAAAGCTTTGAGATTTCCATAAAAATTGATTTAAAGCTAATGTTTGACTATCAAGGATGCATGACATACAAGATGAAGCATCCATGGCTTCTAATCCGAATGATTCGTTCCCCTATACTAACTAATCTACTTGGTAGACAAATCACCTATGAAGCCTTCAAAAGGTAGTATTTGAAACCCAAGAATTTGAACAATCAAATATGCTTAACATCAAAGATGAAGACTCCAAGTTTTAAATCCCACACACAACATTTATCAAACACATGGAGTGGAAAACTCAAGGTTACATAATATTCCATATGAACACATATGGTATGATTCAAAGTCTAAGTTTTGACAATAAAAAATGCAAGACAAATAAAATGAAGCCCTTAGTTTTGAATCCTACACAAATGAACCCTAGAAATGCTACAACATTAAATCCAAGAGTTCATGATCCACAACCTAAGTAAATCTAACTAATAATTGAAAATATAGCAATATCATCAAAGGAAAAGAGGTAGAAGATATATCTAGCTAGTAAAACTTCAATCCAAGTTTCAAGTTTACAACAATGAAGTAAAATGGAAGGGAACCCAAAGGGGTTCCAAAATGAGAGCAAATTAATAGATAACATACAAGATCTCTAAAATAAAATCATCTCTTCTTATTTATACAAAACCCACAAAATGGTAAACTTGTAAATAAAAGGGGGAAAACTACAGCAGGGGCGGATCGATCCGCGGTGAATGGGCAGATCGATCCGATTTTCTTATATGCTCGCAGAATGCCTGTCCAGGATCGCGGATCGATCCGCCCTTTGAGGCCGGATCAATCTGATATTGAAATTCTGGGCAGTAGCTTCCTTCAAATGGGTGGATCGATCAGCGGTCTAAGGCTGGATCGATCCGCCTTTGCTGAAATTGAATCCCCCCCCCCCCCCCCCCCCCCCCTTTTTATGAGATAAAAACCAAACGGGATTGGTTCTTACTTTGAACAAGTCCCCAATTCCTACAAGAAAGGGATTTTTATTAACAACAGGTGAACGATAAACAAGATTAACAAAAACACAATTTATCCATTAAATTTCCTGGTTTAGGTGATAATTCGTGTCCAATAAGAGTAAAATCATGAAGTCAAGAATGCAATATTGAACACGAATCACTCATGCTATATTTCTTTAACTCGTTAGGTCTTTTTTACGCCTAAACAACTTCAAATTGCTATAACTTTTGTTCTACAAGTCCTTTTTTTTGTAAAATTTGATGTTTTGGAAGCAGTAAAATTAGATAAACTGAGATCAACATTGGTCATGAAATACTAGGAAAAAAAACTAATAACTAAGCAAATATGAAAAACAATATTTTTTTTTTATAAATATAACAAAAACATATTTCTTTCATAAAATTGGCACCATAGGTACAGAGATCTCGAAAAAAAAATATCACCCAAAATGTCCTAGAATTAAGAAGTTATCGCCATTAATATAAACATATACTATTATCTATATGTAGACAAATAAAACAGATAATATTAATTGTTAGACATATAAAATCTCAAAATCAAGATGCAACGTATTTTTTTGTGTAAAATTTCAACACCCATTGCGTAGATCTCGAAAAAAATACATGAAATATAAATATATATATATATATATATTTCCCCAAAAGGTCAAAAATAAGAAAATTATGATTGTTTAACTTAATATTATTTGTCAAAAATAAAATAAAATAAAAATTCAACTCCGTTGCATAAATCTCGAATAATACATGAAATCAAAAAAAAAAATAACTCAAAAAGGCTAAAAAAATGAGTGAGTTATGGTGATTTAAAGTTGACATATAATATTAATATCATCTATCAAAAAACAGGTTCCAAATTACTTTATTTTGTGCAATTTTCAACTTTATTGCATAGATCTTGAAGAAGAGTAATATTTGGTGCACACCCAAAAGGCATCCACACAGTGGCGGATGCAGGGGGGTAAGGGGGGGCAGTGGCTACCCATAGCTTTTGAGAAATTACACTTTTATACATGTATTTCAGGTAAATTTTTAAATTTTATTAAGCTTTAACCCCCCCCCCCCCCCCCCCCCAAAAAAAAAAAAAATTAAACTTATTGTATAGCCCCACAAAAAATATTAGTTAGGCTTAAAAAAAAAAAGGATTTTATATGTAATATGTTGGTCCAATTATGCTTCACTCTCTCAAAAATTGGAAAAAAAAAAAAAAAAAAACTTATTATATGTAATATATTGGCCTAATTACGAATAGACCAAAAAAAATTTATCTCGAGGGAGCCCTGTGACTCTAAGTTCTTACACAGCTCCCCTGGTCAAGATTCCTGGATTCGCCACTGCACCCACACCCTGAGGTGGACCAATGAGAAGAGAGATAAAGATTACAGGGTCTACTGTTAGCCTCTTCTCATTGGTCCACCTCAGGGTGTGGATGCTTTTTGGGTGTGTTAGGGTGTACCCCTAGCATTGTTGAAGAAGAAATACATGAAATTAAAAAAAAATACTCAAAAAGGCTAAAAAAAATGAGTGTGTTATGATGGTTTAAAGATGTCAGATAACATTAATATTATCTGTCAAAACATAGAGTATTATCTGTTTTGACAAATAAAAGCTTAAAATTAGGTTCCAAATTACTTTCTTTAGTACAATTTTCAACTCCATTGCATAGATCTCGAAGAAATAAAGAAAATAAAATAAAATAATTTACTCAAAAATGTTAAAAACAATTAGCCTAGCACTTCACCGTAGGGAGCACCGATGTTGTTTGTTAAGAAGAAGGATGGATCAATGCGACTCTGCATAGATTACAGAGAGTTGAACAAGATTACGGTCAAGAACAAGTACCCACTACCACGGATAGACGATCTGTTTGATCAATTGCAAGGAACCGCAGTGTTTTCAAAGATCGATCTACGATCAGGGTATCATCAGTTACTTGTTCAAGAAGAAGATGTGATGAAGACAGCTTTCCGCTCAAGGTATGGGCATTATAAGTTCCTAGTTATGCCATTTGGTTGGACCAATGCCCCAACGATGTTCATGGATTTGATGAATCGGGTATTCAGACCCTATCTAGATCAGTTTGTTATTGTCTTCATCGATGATATTTTGATCTACTCGAAGACTATGGAGGAGCATGAGCAGCATTTGAGAATTGCCTTACAGACCCTTATAAACAACCGGCTTGTCGCCAAGTTCAGCAAATGGGAGTATTGGCTCAAGGAAGTCAAGTTCTTGGGACATGTTGTTGCTTGGGAAGGTATCTCAGTGGATTCTGCGAAGATCGATGCAGTGTTGAATTGGAGTCGACTTAGAAATGCTCCAGAGATTAGAAGTTTTCTTGGGTTAGCTGGGTATTATCGTCGTTTTATGGAAGGATTTTTCAAGATTGCATCCCCATTCACTAGTCTGATGAAAAAGGAGACCAAGTTCGAATGGCGAGATAAGCACGAATGCGCTTTTCAGGAGTTGTAAGAGAAATTGACTTCTGCGCAGTGCTAGATATTTGAAAAAAGGAGACAGATTTGTTATCTACATCGATACTTCATATCAAGGTTTAGGTGTGTGCTCATGCAAGATGGGAGAGTTATTGCTTATGGATCTAGGCAACTAAAGCCGTATGAGAAGAACTACCCGACACATGATTTGGAGTTGGAAGCCATTGTGTTTGCACTCAAGATATGGAGACACTATCTGTTTTTCGATCATAAGAGCTTGAAGTATCTATTCTCGCAGAAGGAGCTTAACATGAGGCAGAGACGGTGGATGGAGTTGTTGAAAGATTATGACTTCACATTGCAGTACCATCCTAGTAAGGCAAACGTAGTCACAGATGCTTTAAGCAGAAAGCCTCACAGCACTGTTGTTTCACTTATGATTACAGAGTGGCAAGCTCTTGAGACGATGGCAGAGTTTGGAGTTCAACCTGTTGCAGCAGAAGAAGGAAGGATTTTGGGATGCATGGTAGTTCAACCTATACTCGTCGACTGTATCATAGAGGCTCAACAAAAAGTTGTGGAACTACGCTAGTGGTTCGACAAGATGCCAGCCAAAGATCTAACCAATTGGAGTATTGGGAACGACAGAAGGTTCAAATTCAAGAACAGACTTGTAGTGCCAGCCGTGGATGATATCAGGAAGGATATTTTGGAAGAAGCACACAGATCGAGATTAACTGTACATCCCGGAGGGACGAAGATGTACAAAGATCTGAAGACGACTTTCTGGTAGGAAGGCATGAAGAAGGAAGTTGCCAAGTGTGTTTCAGAATGCTTGACTTGTCAACAAGTTAAGGCAGAACATCGTAAGCCTATGGGACTTTTGTAGCCATTGTCAATTCTTCAGTGGAAGTGGGAGCACATCACAATTGATTTCGTGGTAGGTTTGCCTTGATCTCATCAGAACCATGATTCCATTTGGGTGATTGTGGATAGACTCACGAAGTTAGCTCATTTCATCGCTTTAAATATGACATATTGAGTAGAGAAATTGAGCCGATTGTATCTATAGCAAATTTTGCGATTGTATGGTGTGCCAGTCACCATCGTGTCAGACCAAGATTCCCAATTCAGAGCAGAGTTTTTGGAGAGTCTTCAGACAGCTATGGGAACTTCACTAAGATTGAGTTCTTCTTTTCATCCTCAGATCGATGGGTAGATAGAGAGAACGAACCAAGTAATGGAAGATGTGCTCCGAGCTTATGTGGTAGACTTCTAAAGCTTATGGGAAACTCATTTGCCACTGATAGAATTCGCCTACAACAACAGTTACCATTTAAGTATAGGATTGGCGCCTTTCGAGGCGTTGTATGGAAGACCTTGCAGATCACCGTTGTGTTGGGCAGAAGTTGGAGATGTCAAGCTTCTATACCCAAATTTCGTTCGGGAAAACCAAGGAGAAGATTGTGATTGTCAGAGAGAAGATGAAAGCAGCACAAGACTAACACAAGAGTGTAGACACCCCGATTTTGACCAATCGTTGAATTAGGGGAGTGTTACCTCTAAGTCCAACAATGACGGTGTCTAACGAATCTAGGTTTTCCAAAGGTGTTTCAAGCTATTTGAAAGGCTCTTCAATTTCAAAGAAGGTGAAACAAAATAAAGAAGAGGAAACGAAAGAACATGAGAAGGATAAGAAGACGGCACACAAAGAGGCCTGCAGCAGTCACGCGATGCCGCAGCGGCACTCCCAGACTGCCGCACCGGCACTCCCAGACTGCCGCACCGGCAGTCAGTGAGAACTACTCCAGCAATCGATGAATGTCGCAAAAACTTTAAAATGATGCAAAAATGAAAGACGGCAGTCCGCGGAGTTGTCCGCGAAATTCATTGAGTGCTGGATCGGCATTCAGTGAATGATGCGCTAGTGATCAGTGAGTGCCGACACTCACTGAGTATTACGGACAACTCCACCAACTGTTGCATTTTTCAGACAGTCTGCTTTGATATAGTATGTTTTGTACCTTCAAAAGTGCATCCAGGATTAGGGTTTTTCCCTTGAAATTACCAAAATAGCCCTTTAAAGTTTGCTTATATAAAGTAAGTGAATATCCCATTTCAAGATATCTCAATTTTTAGACTTGAATCTAGAATCTTGAATTTCTTAATGTTGATATTCCTTAGGCAATTAGGAGAATCATATGAAAAGTTAAAAAAGCTAGGAAGTTGCAAAAGTTGGAAGAAGAGCTTGAACAACCTTTGGAAGACTAAAATCACAAAGAAGTTGAGGATAATTGGAGGTAAACTCTAGATTAATTAGTCTTTAATTTAAGTTCAATTACGATATATAGAATTCCTTAGGATCTTTTACACATTTTCAAAAACTCCCTTCCTTAGGTCTTTAATCTTTTACACATGTTCATCTCTTGGGATCTATGTGATGCTCAATTTCTCATTGGATTCCTTTGAGTTGGTTCTTATAGATTCTCTATGAACTTATGATTCAAATGAGAATACTCATATCCATATATAATTAGTAGGTCCAAGTCTTGGTTCATGACTTAGGTCTTTCTAATTTAGGGTCTTAGGGAATCCTTCCTATGTTCCATCGAGACTTACATGGATTAGTCTTTTTTTTTTATCTCCAATGACCATCAATGGGAAGGAGAATTAGTTTTAAGTTTAGCCAACCTCTAGGGTTTGATTGATAGACTTAACAAAAAAATGAAACTCAACAATGGTGCAGTGACTTCATAAACCAATTTTGATCAAGGATTTTTAATTAAATAATGACCCATTGGAATTGAATGAGACCAATTGGAGAGTGTTAATAACACAAAGATCTACCACTGCAATTTTTATTTTGATGAGATTTCATGTTTAAGATGGTTTGGTCATGAGTTTTGTGAAACAATCATAATCTGTCCAAAATTTGAGAACAGTAACACCTTCTTGAAATGAGTAAATCAGAGCCTTAATCAAGCATTCTTGACTTCAAATAATTTTTTCTATGAAGTTTAATGTGTTAATAAGATCTCCTAAAAAGATCAGAGTAATTCAGATTTATTTACTATTTTTAGAAAATCAAACAATATCTCTGGACAGAGAGTTATAAATTTCTAAGTGATTATGGTTTTTATCCAATTTCCAGAGATTGAACCGTTGATCTTTGATTTTTCTTTTTGGGTTAGAAACTAGACTCACAGAGGCGTCTTTTGTCCAAAAATCATTGAAATCAAATTATGGAATTCATGTTTTTCCTATTTTTTAATTTCAGGTTTCTTCTTTGTAATTCCTGAAATTCTGTTGTTGATTGATAAACTTAGCAAACAATGGCCCAAATGACTTTCCCATGACCTAAGGTTTAAGCCATGCTTTAATAATGGTTAGTTTAACTTAAATCCAGAGGCTAAATGATCCGAATCGATGAATAGTTCATGGTTTACTCTTGTTCATGTTTATGTATTCATATGCACTCATCCATGTAGGTTGATACTTGTAATTAGGACTTGTTAGGATTAAATTGCGCTCAATTGAATCTAATTATGAATTCCTTATAATCATGTTGCGGTTACACCATCTCTATATGGACATTACATTGGCTCCTCGTTGAGACTTGTATATCTATAGGGGTGCTGTGATTCCAACTAATTAAAAGGAATTCATGATTTTTGATCAACTTCCATCCATACTTGATAGGTTTAAGAATGTTACTTAGGACTTAATATTATGCCTTGTTTAAATCATGTGGATTAATTCTTTGTTTTGTAGCGCTATTGAGGTACGATTTCTCAACCCCCCTCTAGTTCATTTATTTCCCGATTTTTAATTGATTTTCTACTCCATGTGCAACACCTTAGAATTACATCTTGCCTTATATGTATATACGGATTAGAGCCTCCCTTAGGTTTTTTTTACTTGCATGCATTACACATTTCCATATTCACGGCTGGATCCTGGGTAAGTTCTCTTGTTCCCTATTGCATATCATATTGCTTGCTAATTGAATTACATGGTTTTGAAAGCTATTTTTATCATTAGCAATCTTACACCCTTTCGACATGATTTTGTAATATATATTTATATGTATGTATAGTTGAGGGCATGCATAGATTAATTATTCAGTTAAAAGGATGTTGAGTAGAGGCCTATCGAGAGATAGGATGAGAGGAGGTGTTTTAGTCCGCCGGGCTCCTTCCCCTCTCATTCCATACTCCCCGGACCTAGAAATCTCTGGTTTCCAAAAAAGATCAGTTTGCTTTCAAATGGTTTGTTAATTTTCTTTTTAAAAAATTAAGTGGCGACTCGTATTTGAATTTTGAATTTGAAAATGTTTTAAAATGCGTGGGTAAAACTGCGATATCCACAAAGAGCTATGCAGATTTGCGCCGCAGAGACAAGGAATTCAGTGTAGGAGAGCATGCCTTGCTCAAAAGTATCTCCGATTCGAGGTGTGGTGAGGTTTGGACAAAAGAGATGGAAGTTGTCACCTCCCTACATTGGACCATTTGAGATCTTGGAGCTCGTGGGCAAAGTCGCTTACACACTAGCATTGACACCGAAGATATCGGGAGTCCATAATGATCGATTTTAGAGACATAGAAGTAAATGATAATGCATCGTATCAAGAGAGACCGATGCAAATTTTGGACAGAGAGATCAAGAAGCTGAGAAACAAGGAGATTTTGTTGTTGAAAGGTTTTGTGGAATCACCACAATGTAAAGGAAGCTTCATGGGAGTTGGAGTCTGAGATGCTTATCAAGTATTCGGAGTTATTTGACTCGAGTTAGCTCAGATTTCGGGGACGAAATCCTTTTATAAGTAGTGGAGAGGTGTAACACCCGTATTTTTATATTATCTATAATACAATTTTCAGATATATATTATTACTATTTTCTATATACGCAAAATGGGATTTTGAGAATGCTTGACATTATATGGGTGTTCATGCATAACATAACATAATTCATGATGACAAAACAAAACTTCTTTGTTTATTCAACAAACCCGAGCACTCGAGTAGTCTGCTGGGAAGCTGCAAAACCCAAGTGCTCGAGCAAGTGCGAGCGCTTGAGCCTGGAGCGCTCAGTAGTCTGATCACTCGAGCCTAGCAGTTTTTAGACCATTTATTTGTTTGTATGATTGAATTTAATAGGGTTTGTACTATGAGTTTTGTTAACCAAACCTGGAACTGTACATTAACGTTATATATATATATATATGAATGAGCCAGTCAATTTCTATAGTTGTACTGCATGATTGTTTAGTAGTACCATGTTATGTGAGCGATCAATTCATTCTTCATATGCCGATTCTTCTAATATGTTAATTATACATTATGTTGGATTATTATTTATGATCAGTTTAATGACGTTGATAGTAGCACGACGGGTTAAATCATTAATGGTGTAATGAAGAATAATGCGCGAATAATGTACTTAAATGAATATTGTATTGACGGACGTGTGAGGCGTGGTCGTGTTGCATGGATGTGTCACATGTTTGAGTCGGATTATCTCGTCAATTATTCCGCGACATCCGTGTCCAGCTGCTTTAGTTCCAGGTGTTGGAGATGTCGTTCCGCTGAGCGAGTACCATGAAGAGGAGAACGTGGACAAGGAAGGCTGGGACTTCGCCAGTTAAAGAGGAGTTTGTGTTACTGAAGCCGTTTTGTTCCCGCTAGAAAAATTTTATTATTTATCTATTACGTTGTTATTGTTATTATCGTCCATTTGGCCTTAAACTTCTGTTCCTTTTGAATTTAGAGGTCTGTAATATTCAAGTATGTATAATGGAGATTGTAAGACTCTGACATTGCTTCCGCTAAGCTTAGAACATTTTCGCTATTATTATTACTCTGATATTTTATAATACGTTGGTATTTGGACAATCATGCGCTTTGTAACTTGTTACGAGCCCACAGGTCCGATAAGGAAACTTACTTCCCTTAATTATCGCAACGCCGGGGCGTGACAACTATACCATATTTACTCATACATCTACACCCATCATAACAATATATTTGTTTGTGTCAGAGTAATTTGGTCATTTCTCCAATCAACTTTTGCTTTTCAAGTCAACTTTTGCGATTAAATTAAATTAATACATGTTTTACGCCCATTTTACCCCTCTACTACACCATTTTTACTCATACATCTATATCCATCGTAACAATATATTTGTTTGTGTCAGGGTAATTTGGTCATTTCTCCAGTCAACTGTTACTTCTCCAGTCAATTTTTGCGATTAAATTTTAAATTAATACAAGTTTTAGGTCCATTTTGCAAACAACACCCCCCCCCCCCCCTACCATATTTACCTCATCCATCTATACTCATCATAAGAATATATTTGTTTGTTTGAGGGAAATTTGGTCATTTCTCCAGTCAACTTTTGTGACTAAATTAAATTAATACTCCCTCTGTCCCATATTAAGAGTCTTTGATATCATTTTTTGATGTCCCATTTTAAGAGTCTTCTTTGAAAAGTCAAAGTACTTTAATACACACTTTCCAAATTTGCCCTTTATAATATCCAACTCTTCCCTCTTTTTTTTTTTTTTTTGATGTGACACTATAATTTTGAATTTCAAAAAGGGCAATATTGAAAAGTTGAAAATCTCACCAAAATCAAGGTTGTTCCCTTAATAAGTTAGAATTCCCAAAAGAGACTCTTAATATGAGACGGAGGGATTACAAGTTTTAGTCTCATTTTGCCCCTCTACTATACCATATTTACTCATACATCCTACCCATCATAAGGATATATTTGTTTGTGTCAGGGTAATTTGGTCATTTCTCCAGTCAACTTTTGCGACGAAATTAAATTCTTACAAGTTTTAGGTCCATTTTGCCCCTCTTCTATACCATATTTACTCATATATCTATACCCATCATCACGATGTATTTGTTTGAGTGAGGGTAATTTCGTCATTTCAGTCGAATAACAAATTATATATCCAGTCAACTTTGGCGGCTGAATAAAAAATTATATATCCAGTCTACTTTTACGGCTAAATTAAGTTAACATAAAAAAATTACAAAGAAATCAACTATATTACGTCTAATTACATTTAGGTTCACAATATGATGACTAATTACATCGTGGTTAACTTTTTCTTAAAAACCACCAATAGAATTTAAAATCATCAACTCTGTAATAGTAACTATATTACGTCTAATTACATTTAGGCTCACAATATGATGACTAATTTCATCTTGGTCAACTTGTTCTTAAAAACCACCAATATAATTTAAAATCATCAATTTTTTAATAGTTATTTTGTGATTTACTCTACTTCATATTTTTAACATTGTCAACTTACACCAAAACATTATTCCCAACCGAAGAGTTGTTCAATGGCTAATTACATCTTAGTCAATTTTTCCTTACAAGCCACCAATATAACATTTAAAATAATCAATTTCTGAATAATTATTTTGTGATTTAGTGTACTTTATATTTTTAACTTTGTCAACTTACACCAAAACGTTGCTTGTGTATAAATTTATACTTATAGATTTTAGAATCATAGTACAAAATTAATACATAAGATAAAACTTACATGCTCATGTACGCAATGTCAATTAAAATTAGAGTCCTGAGAATGAATTTATATAAAATAGAATCAAAATAGGGGAGCCTTAACACCAGCTTGCTTCACTATTGATACTTTCACGAGTTGAATTATGAGTGTACCCTTCCAATCTTCTAACCTCTAGGACCTTGGCTGGGGCTTAATTGGGTAACTCCACATACCGTCATTTATACCTTATATTAGAGTCTTAGCACCAGCTTGCTTCACTATTCATAGTTTCACGAGTTGAATTACGAGTTTACCCTTCCAATCTTCTAACCTCTAGGACCTTGGTTGAGGATTAGCTAGGAGGAAGCTTACATGCTCATGTACACAATGTCGAATAAATATAGAGTACATAAATGAGGAATAGAAAACAAAACTATTGGCAAATTAAAACAAATTCTATAATATCATTAACCACAAATTGTGTAGACGCAACAAATATGCTGTTCTAAAATTTTAAAACTCATCAACAAAATTTTTAAATATCAAATTTCGTCATAAATCAAATTTAGTAGTAAAGATTTACTATCAAATAATTTGAAAGATTTAAGGGTCAGGAACCAAATGTAAAAATATCAATAAGTTCAAAATTGTAGAATACTTGTAAATATACAAAAGATTCAACTTACATGCTCATGTACGCAATGTCAAATAAATTTATATTACATAAAATTAGACTTCAGAGAATAAATTTATATAAAAATAGATACGAAAAAGGGACACGCAGTGGCCTCCTAGTGTGTGTGTGTATATATATATATAAAGTTTTGACAGTGACATCAAATTGACTTTTGATGGTTCGGTCATGTATAACGAAGACCTGTAGATACACCTGTGCGAAAGAGTGATTAGATCGTAGTGCTTGAAATGGTTAGAGGGAGAGGCAAACTTAGACTGACCTGAGAGTATATAGTGCAAAAAGATATTAATATAGATAATTTAAATGAGCATATAGCTCTTGATCGTGCAGAATGGAGAAAAAAGATTCATACAGCCGACCACAATTAATAGAAACACAAATCTTTGTTTGATTTGATTTGATTTGATTTAGTTTGATTTGGAAGAGAAGGTCCGGGATAGATAGACACCAAAACAGCTAAAATAAACCTTGTCCCTTCCAAGAATTTTTTTATTTTTTTATTTTTTATTTTAAGGTAATACTTGGGGCATAATCAAAGTCACAACCTTTTGCTCACAACCTCTATTTTGTGTCTATCTCTCTCTTGATGGGTCCCACAGTGCCAGTGACCCCACCGTGCCCACTAGGAATGAGATAGACACAAAATGAAGATTATAAAGAAAATGTTGTGACTTTAGTTGTGCCCCAAGTATTACTCTTTATTTTAATCTTTTCGTGGGGGGCTACACAATTTTACCACAGCATAAAGTTTATACAATCACGAGCCAGATATATATCACGTGGATCACGAACCAATAATATAGACTATATAGTAACCTTTTTCCAGACCCTGTAATTTAACGAACCCCTCGTTCTCAATTTTTAATTAATAGCACGAAAATAAATGCTGCTAAGTTGGGCAGTGGGGGAACGTGCCCCACTCCACTTTTGGAATCTAGTTTTTATAACTTTTTTTTCACGTAGTATTTATTATTATATGTAGTTGTGCCCCTCTTAAAACTTTTAATTTATTAGGTAATTTAATATATAGTTTTAATATATGCATCTAATTAGAAATATGTTTTTTTTTAAAACGAATCTAGAAATTAGTTTTTTGCCTAATTTGAAGACTAAAATACCCCTATATCATTTTTATAGAAATGTATATATATGTATAACTATATATGGTAACTAGGGGTGTCATTCGGACGGAACGGAACGGAATAGGCTATTTCGGAAAAAATTCCAAAATTTTCGGAATCTACTTATGCTTTCCGAATTCCATTCCAAAATTTCGGAATTCTAAAAAGCATTTCCGATTCCGAATTTTCGGAATTTTCGGAAATTTTCGGAATCGAAAATTTTCGGATATTTTCGGAATTTTTCGGAATATTTCGGAATTTTCCAACAACTGCCTACACAATAAAAATAATCCACACAGCTATAACAAATTTCCAACATAAAATACAACACATTTTTTTTAAAGCAACAACTAACATTTAAAAGACATTAAATCCATAATATCAACACCTAAAAAAAATATCAAACATGGTTACATAGTATATATGTATTACATATTTACATTGTATAATATAAGAACTCAGAATATTATCGGAATATTTTTGGAAATTCTATTCGGAATTCGTTCGGAATATTTTCGGAATTTTCGGATCGGAAATTCGGAATTTTCGGAATTCTAAAAACAATTCCAATTCCGTTCCAATTTTTTTCGGAATTTTCGGAATTCGGATTTTCGGAATTCGGAATACAAATTTTGCTTCCAAAATCGGAATTTTTCGGCTTGAAATCGGTCGGAATCGGAAATTCCGTTCCAAATGACACCCCTAATGGTAACTGATTTATCATCATTTACTCCATAATTCATACATGTACATATATAAACTAATTTGTATATATGATAAATCAGTTATCATATATAGCTAAAAACTAAGAAAATATCTCCATATAAAGTCCACCATCACCAAGAAATTTCTCACAAACTCTTGATAAATTCGCACTACGTATTCATAACTTCATACTTAAAAACTGAGAAAATTATCAATGAGAGTGCACTAGAATAATGTGAAATTGCTCACTAAATTAACTAAGTATTGAAAATAGTGAGAATTTCATATTTTAATGTGTATAATAATGAAAAATTTCTCACTCATACTAAAAGGGTAGAACAACCCACTTTTTAAAACAAAAATAAGCATACACATAGATAGGATTTGATGAGAAATTTATCAACAATTAACAATATTCGAGAAGAATTCCATAAAAAATAAATTCACACCTTTTAAATTGATATGACAAGTAATTTCTCATAAAATAAAAATAAATTTCTCACATTTTAATACAAATTTCTCACTTCTATGTGAGAAATTCTCACTTTTCGAAGAGAAATTCTCACTTATCTCTCTATACCAGAACTCCAGACTGTGCTTCTCTCGAATTTCTGATCTGTGATTCTCTTTCTTGCATCAATCTGTGTCGAGAACTTTGCCCTCAAGTTTCTTGTTCCATTCACAACACAAATTGTTACCAATCCTGTAGAGCCTCCAGAGATGACATGTAACTCTCTAAATCGTCAACTCTAATGACGGCATCGACATCAATCAAAAGGTAAGAATGATTGGTAGTGGCCACCGGAAAGTGATTGTGGAGCTTCTTTTATAGTTTGTAACCGAGAAATTTATCCCTCCAATCGGGTATGCCTGCTTCAATATGCATCGGAAATCCCAAACTTCATCTCAACGATGATGATGATGATGAGTATAATCCTTTTGTGTGATTTTATTTTAGAGAGAGAGAGAGGGAGAGTTGGAAAGAGAGAGATATATAAAATCTGTGGAGTTCCTATCTCTCTCTATATATATATTTATATATGGATAGTTGTTTGGAGTTTAAATTTAAAACCCCTAAATTTAAGTCTTTATTACTATATATATCTTTATTACTATGTATATAGTAATAAACGGATTGTGTAAAAAGTGATAATTTCTCACAAAAAAGTGAGAAGCGTGCAAAAAGTGAGAAATTTATTTTCTCACATATATATATTTGTATGTAACGAAGGGCATATTGGTCCATAAAATCTCTATCAAATTGGAAAAAGGGACTAAATATTGATTACCTTCCAAAATTAGGGACTAATTACTATACATGCAATATGGCTATGATCAATTCCTATTAATGGTCCAAAATAGGGACCAAACCTTATATTTCTATAATTTATTTCTTCAAAATTTTCACTTTATTCTTTATATTTTTCTAACTTTCAGTTAAAAAAAAAAAATCTGTTTACCAATTAATCTCAGATAGGGCAATGCTATGTACATATAAAGTGTGCACATGAAGATCTGGGTCATTCATTTTGGTGGGATCCATTCCTGCATATATGAGACCCACCGAAATTAATGGTCAAAATCTGTGTGCACATTTTATGTGCATGAATCATTACTCAAGTGGAAACTAGTAGGAAAAGAAATTAAGCAAAGGAAAATACTTTTTAGAAAAAGTTTTGGAGATATTATTTTATCTTTAGATAATTGTTGGAAAATCCCTCAAATAATCTTCATAAGTTTAAAACTCCAATTGGTTTGGCCATTTTCTAAAAAGGACAAAAAGAATCTAAGACAGTGCTCACACGGTATAAGTGCACGCACCGTAGAAGATCCCATGTTACCAAACCCCACAGGCGCCTTTTTTTGTTTCAGCCACTCACACCGTGTGAGTGACTATACCATATGATATCCATTTCGAAAATATTTTTTTAAACTTTAAACTTTAAACTTTCATAACTTTTGATCTACAACTCTGTTTCTTACAAATTTTATACCGTTGGAACCGTGTCGACGAGAGCTACAAAACTAGTACCATTGTTGATACCTTTTGAACAAAAGAAAAAAATTCTTATTTTTACATATCATGCTCCAAAAGAACCTAATAAAATTTTCACATAATATTTGTGTATGAGTTATTGAATTTTCACGTAATATTCTCGTATGCCAAGTTGATATGATGTGAGGGAAAAAAAAAATCGAATGTTCACTTTGTTCTTAAGGAGAGTTTTAGTGAATTTTTACAAGAATGTTGCATTTGTTTGGATTGAAAAACTATGTTTTATAATTGATTTGTGAAATTTGATTTTTTTTAAAATGAAATATGCATTGTTTAATATGAAAGAGAAAAAAAAAATAGTAAAATTTCACTTGGCATATATGAATATTAAGTGAAATTTCACTGAACTTGTACATGAATATTAAGTGAAATTTTACTTAAATTGACACTTGAGGGATTTTTTAACAAAGTAAGTATCAAATTAGACCTTAAACTCTAGAGAGTTACTTCTAGCGACCTTTGGGATAGTTAGTGAATTTTCACTTAACCTACTAAGTGAAATCTCACTGAACGAGTATACGAATGTTAAGTTTAAATTCAAGTTTTTCAGGAAGAAAGCATGTACGGGTTCAGTGAATTTTCACTTACTATTTATGTATGCCAAATTTTTATGTTTTGAGAAAAAAAATTAAAAAAAGACGAATAGCAATAAAGCCATTGCTACCTCATTAAGGCTTAGTTTGGCCCCATTTTGGTGCTTCTCCTTTTTTTAAGCACAATTTCATATGAATTCATTTGGTAACTAGTTTATGAGTTTTGCAAAAATAGAACTTAGGGCTTTTTTGGAGAGAGTTTTTAAAAGCTCTAGAATTGAGTGAAATTTCACTTAATATTTTATGTATATCAAGTGACATTTCACTGAATATTTTATGTATATCAAGTGAAATTTTACTTATTATTTATGTATGTAAAAACATGAAAATCTTTTTTCTCAAAACATATCAACAATAAATTTAAAAAAGGACGAATTTTAACAAGAATTCCTGCATTTGTTTTTGTTGAAAAATTGTGTTTTATAATTGATTATGAAATTTGCTTATTTTTAACAAAATATGCATTGTTTAATAAAAAAAAAAACAACAACAACAACAACAAATCACCATGCTTACATGAATATTTAGTGAAATTTCACTTAACACGTACATGAACATTAAGCATAGTTTGGCCCCCATTTTGGTGCTTCTTCTTTTTTAAAGCACAATTTCATGTTAATTCATTTGGTAACTAGTTTATAAGCTTTACAAAAATTGAACTTAGAACTTTTTTGGGAGAGCATTTAAAAGCTCTAGAATTGAGTGAAATTTCACTTAATATTTTATGTATATTAAGTGAAATTTCACTTATTATTCATGTATATAAAAATATTAAAAAAAAATTTCTCAAAACATATCAATAATGGTACTAGTTTTGTAGCTCTCGTCGACACGATTCCAATGGTATAAAATTTGCGAAAAATGGAGTTATAAGTCAAAAGTTATGGATGTTTAAAGTTTAAAAATATTTTTCGAAATTAGAAATAATACGGTACACTATTCGCACGGTGCGAGCAGCCTTTGGAGAAGACTCGCGCGTGGGGGCGCGTGGGGTGATGGTGGTTGTGATTGGAGATTTTATGGTGCGCGCACTTATACTGTGCGAGCACCAGCTGTTAACTTTTTGTCTTTTTTGTTAAGTCACTCTCTAATTTGTACTTTAGCTTAATAAATGGTGTACTGAGGTCCTTTTTGGTAAATACCCCTTTTATCTTTGAGTAACTGTGTTTGACCCTTCAACTACTACATGTGAAATCAATGTAAGACTCAGGTTTTTCTTTGGAAAGTTGCTTCAAAAGCCATTTCTTCCAAGGAACTTCTTGCTTCTCGTGGTATTTCCTTGGATGTTTCTTGTACTCTTTGTGGTTCTCCGTTGGGGTCTCTTGAGCACCTTTTTCTGGAATGTAATGTTTCTCGATTTCTTTGGAGGACCTCTAGGTGGCCTCTTGACCCTGCTGCCCTACTGTGTTTTGGGTTGGATCATTGGATCAAGGTTTCCCTGTCTCCTGACAAATTTCTCGGTATTAATCCTGCTGATCAAGCTAAGGACTTTATCATATTTGCAGCTCTTCTTATGGAGCAACCTTGGACCCTTAGAAATAAGATCCTTCGTGATGGTCTTTGTGTTTCATTGACCAAATGGAAATCCCGTCTTGATCGCCTAGCTCGTGACCATTGGAAGTCCCACAAAGGCCGACCTTCTTCGGATAACCAGGTGGAGGTTGCTTGGTCCCCTTCTCCTCTCAGCTGGTTCAAACTTAATTTTGATGTTGATATCTCGGACTCCTTCTCCACCCTTGCTATGATTGTCCGGAATGACCAAGCTTTAGTGACGTCCGCTAAGATTTGGAAAGACTCCACCATTGTTCCCATTCAAGCTGAGGCTAAGGCTGCCATTCTTGCCATTTCTGAGGCTGTCCTTATTAGGCTGGATAAGGTAATTTTTTAGGGTGATGCCATGCTGACCTGCAATTGTTGGACTGGAGTTCTATTCCGGAATGGACTATTAATTCTTCTATTAGGCTGAGTAGAGAGAAACTGAATTGTTCCTTTTGTTTTTGGGATATATGTCAGATTCCCCGTTCCGCTAATTTTGTAGTTCACAACTTCGCCCACTGGGCGGCTCGCTGTAATGTTTTGGGCCAAGTCCTTATTGATGTCATTCCTTCTTTTGTTTTTGAAGAGGGGCATCAAGGAGGTTCCTTGGTTGGTTCTTAATATATTTGGGTTCTATCTTAGCAAAAAAAAAAACACAAATGAAACAACTTCACAGTTTTTAAAGGGAAGATAGATGAAAATGACATTAGCACAAGTTTTTTGGTATTAAGGATAACTTATATCAAATATTGAAGATAAGTCCTCCCAATAGTCATAGACTAAAAATCCTCATCTTCATCATCTAACCATAACCAAACCTTAGCTACCATTACCACCACCCTTGCCACGTACAACCACCACCTCTACCACCTCTGGCCACCGCTCCTATCATTTCCGATGGCCACCCCCATCACGTCTGACCTCCAACGACCACCACCCCTGCCACCTCTCACCATCACTTCAGCTACATCCGACCACCACCCTCGCCACTCTTAGCTCCGGCCACCACCACTTACCAGCACTTGAGCCTACCTTTGATGACCATCCTACACCCTCTCCTGAAAACCATATGACTTCGCCACTATAAAAATTAAGTGAAATCTCACAGAAAAAATTAAGTAAATTTCACTTAACTTAATTAATAATAAGTGAAATTTCACTTAAGATCTTCGCATCCTACCAAGCCCTAGGAGGGCTTACAAGGCCAGTCACCCAAAAATGGGGAAAAGAATAAAATAAAATAAAAACTTACTTGGGAGGTGGTGGTGGCTCATGGTGGTGCTGGATCGTGGTGGCGTGCGAAGGTAGTGGTGGCGGCTCACGCTGGTTCTGGTGGTGGCTCGTAGTGGCTTGCGATGGTGTGCGATGATAGTGGTAGTGACTCGCAGTGGCGCGCAATGGTAGGGGTGGTAGTTCGCAATGGCGCGCGATGGTGGAGGTGGGGGTGGTGGTTTGCAGTGGTGCGTTAAGGTGGTGGTGGCAACAGACAGGGTCGCCCCGAGTATTTGGAGGCCCGGGACGAACTACTAAAAGGGAGGCCCTTATACAAGGGTTCAGAAGCATTGCCCCGAGGTGATTTTTTTTGGGATCTACTTATACATAATTGACGATTTTTTTAGGGTTTACATTGCATAATTGACGATTTTTTTGGGGTCTACTTATAATATGAGTCTATTTTTTTACACTTAAACATTGTATGGTGTCTTTCAAAATTCTAAAGAGGCCTATTTCTAAAACTCAAAAAAGTCTTACACTAAAAGTGTTATTTTCAAAATTCTAAGCGGCCTAAATATAAAATATTAAAAAAATCTCAAGATTAAAATGTAATTATGAAAATTTCATCGGAACCCTCAAAATTTATGAACTTTGGTGGCCCAGGGCAATTTATAACCCCGAACCCCCCCCGGGCGACAGACACCATTGCAAGGGGAGAGAGAAAATTGGAAAGAGAGAAGATAGATGGTGGTGGGATCACTAGGGTTTCAAGGTCAATTTTGCTTTAAATGAAATTCAAAATCTTAGGAACTTTAGGAGAGAATTTTTTTTAGAGGGCAATTTTGCTTTAAATGAAATTCAAAATCTTAGGAACTTTAGGAGAGAATTTTTTTTAGAGTGTCCTTGTGAGGTTTTTTGTTTAGGACATGCCCTTTAGGCCTTATTGACTCAGTCTTAAGGACCTTAGACCAAGCCTCTCATTTTTAAAACTCTAAAAATCCAAAATTATAGTAGTTCTACAAAAAAAAAAAAAAAAACCCCTCTAAAAATCCAAAATTATAATAATTCTACCAAAAAAAAAAAAAGGAGTCGGGCGCGCTGCCTTCAAAACCCCGTCCAAGCTTTTGCTCAGTAGAATTAATCCTGGGACCGACCCTACCACTGTGGAAACTCTTTTATCTACTTTGTTCATTGATATTCAACTCTGCATCTTTGGGGGTCTTCTCCTACTGATATTTATAGTATGGGGTTGTCATTTGAGTGGCTTGCTTCATTTTTTTGTATATAGTATCTTAAATAAAATCAATAATCCATCTAGATATAAACAGGAGACTATATATCACATTTCTTATTTTGTGAACATCTCTGTATTTTGCTGAACTGTCAGTTTTTATTTTTCTTTAGGTATAATTTTTTAAGCGATCACAATTAGGTAAAATGCAATGTAAAAATATGAATGCAATTATTGCACTAAGGACGTCCATACAAGCCATGAAAAAGACATGGTTGAAAATCTATTGAGCCAGAGAGAGAGATCTCCAATTTTCTTGTGGAGTATTAGTACCTAAGGATATGCTTGGAATGATAACTAAAGAATTCATTTTTAACTAATTGTAATTACACTATCCTTTTCAACTTATTTTAAAGATGCATTTTAATGTAATTTTATTTATTTACAAAAGTAAGTATTATTCGCTTCTGCATTTAAGTTGAAGATGGTACTGTTTTCGCACATGAGCTAAGGGTAGACAAAATCACATGCTCCTCAATGTCTATATAGATAACATTTATTCTATTGTATTTCTATCTCCATTTCTACACCTCTTCTGATTTTTCTCTCTTAATATAAAAATATATCTATATTGATACATGTACGAGAATGAAAAAAAAAAAAAAAAAAAATCGCTTTCACTCCAAATACAAACATAAGTTTGACTTTTGAAAGATGACAGTGTTGACAGTAGATAGAAGAGCTGCTTCTAATTAGACCATTCTTGTCATTCTAAAGTTAACCCCATGAAACTGGCCCTTCTTGCATCTCAAAGGCTGCCCAAAAGCTGGACCTCTACTACAAACAATTAGTTAAATCAAAGGGGCAAATCCATCAAAATGGCCAGATAACGAGACCACAAATCTAGAGACATGAGCACTAGATTTCTACTAAGCAACCAAACAGTTAATCTTTAGATTGAATCAAGCCATTATGCATGTTTACGCGTCACATGAGTTTGAATTAGGGCATTGATCACTTAATATAGAACTTCATCATTGTGAAGTAATCTATTAAGAAAATGGAGATCTTGGTCAGTTTCTTTGTATGTGGTTTTCTAGGTTTTATTAAATCAACATAATTGATGAAATTTAGTCATAGACTCATAACCATTTCACATAACTATCAAATGAGGCTTTTAGATTAAATACACTTTACAATATGTGAATCCTATTGGTCCTTCGGTCGTGGTGGTCATCCTATATTCAAGATTTCAAATACACTTCTCCAACCAGCCTACTAGCATCATCCTATAAAGAGTTACTCAAAAAAAAAAAGACTAATGCTATGCTGCCCAAAATAAAATTTCCACAAGTGCTTCCCAACATATGTGACAGTGTGCTCAATTGATTTTGATTAATTGATGTTAAAGTGCTCACCACAATTGAAAAGGGTTCCGGTTCCACTGCCACATGTGTTGGGAAATACTTTTTAGAAGGAAAAAAAAATTTGAAATTACTCTAAAAGAAAAAAGGAGAGAATTGTTGTTTTAAAATTTTCAACACACACATTATTGGACCCATTTCTACCAACATTCTAATGAAAACCTATTTTAACAACAAAAAAAAAAAAAAATTCACCAGTTAGAACCTCTGTTGCCTTGTCCACACTAAGCTAGGAACCGACTCCTGCGAACCTAAAAGGCAGTTACAAAAACACTGGTTCTTTTCTGAACCACTGAGTTCATTACTGTGCCCAGATTAAACTGGAAGTAGGTTACTGCAAAAACAAATCAGATTCATCCACAAATATAAATTATCATGCCCTACAATCATGAAGAGTTTTAAGACGCTACTGAGCTTGCGTCAAAGTCATTATCCAGCTTGATACATGCACCAATGGTTCCCTGGTGAATCGACATTTTCTCAAATGTTACTGTAAAGTTTAATTTACTTGGCTGTTGTTACTTAGGTGCTTTTGTTTAATGTCATCGGTCCATGTATGCAAGCGTTGTCTAGGTGCAGGTTATTTGAACCAAAGACATTCACGAACAGCACCTAAGAAATAGCACCCAGCTGCTGTCCAAAAACAATGACTGCAAAATATGCATTTGCAAAATGCAAACAGACGAGATTATTGAAACCACCACGAGGAAACCCCATTACGATTCTTTCAAAGATACTTGCTAACAAGTCTCATGGGAAGATCATATTACAGATACACTCCTATAGCAGGTTCATCTCAGCTTAATTATTCACCTAAATATGTTCCTGCTACAAGTAAATTCAAAAGAATGCCAACTAGAAACAAGTTGAATTATTCAAAACATTATAAATCCTTGTCCAAGACTCAGGACAGATGCAGAATCCAAGTCAGATAAAGCAACTAGATATGTCAAACGAGAGACAAAACAATCTGATATACGCAAATATGACTTTTTAACAGGTTTGGAGGAAAACATCAAATGCCATATATCACTCTCAAATTCTCATCCAACCATCAACTTGTTCTCCTCCAAGAAGCTGTATGTAGGTACCTCCAGATTGTACGGTGCTGGCCCTTTGCGGATCCTTCCAGATATATCATAGTGGGACCCGTGGCAGGGGCAAAACCAACCCCCATAGTCACCAGCATTCGGCAAAGGGATGCAACCAAGATGGGTGCAGACCCCAACCACCACGAGCCATTCTGGGTTCTTAACTCTGGCAGCGTCCTCTTGTGGGTCCCGAAGAGAGCTGAGATCAACACTGTTTGCCAACTTAATGTCGTCCTCGGTTCGACGCCTGATGAAAACTGGCTTACCACGCCATTTGACCGTGACAGTCGACCCAGGTTCGATGCTGGAGAGGTCCACCTCGAGGGAAGCAAGGGCAAGAACGTCTTTACTGGCAGACATGCTCAGAACAAACTTGAGTACCAGGAGACGGATCAAGGAGGCATACACAAACCTGCCGCCGGTCAAGACAAAGTATGCAAATGCACGCTTGCTGGGGTCGCCAGGTGGATAACGCTCATGGTTGTGCTCGTCGTACACAATTTTTGAGGTGGGATTCTTGACAGCTGCCACAGTAGCTGGGAGATCTGAGATTAGACTCATGCCATGGGTAGGAGCGAGAGAATCCGATGAAAACCCTGGAACAATCAACCAATCAGTAGCAAAATATTACACTCTGCACAATCAATTATATCCATCATTTAGAAGTCTTAGCTGGAATGGGGATGCATATACAAGCATCATAATAAAGAATAACAAGCACAGATTAAAAATAGTTAGAACCACTTCGAGTACAGTAAGACTAGCCGACAATTAAAAAAAGTTAAAAGAAATATTAAGTTTTCTAATCATGGATACACTCTAGGTAGCACGCACTTCATTTTGGGTGCCATATGCATTCCTGACACACGGCCGGCACAAACACGCATGGGACACAGCCGGACATGTGTCGGACACGCCAAAACCATGTCTGATTTAATTTAAATAAAAGATGAATATCGGACACTCCTGGGACACTGCCGAGACACGCCTTGCCTCCTGGTGGCTTTTTTCCTTTTTTTCTTTCTTTTTTTATTTTGGTGGTGGTGGTTTTGGGGGGGGAGGGGAGGGGTGTATAAACTGGAATACTCCAAAAAAGTGAAAAGTAGGGTTTAATTTAAATACTACCAAAGTATGATTGGTCTACTACGAAACTATGATTGGTCTAAACGTCTAAATCAAAGAATCATGTGGTTAATGAAAAAGATAGAAAGTTAAAAGCCCTACTCTTTATCAATACAACCCAAGAAACACAAAGGCCCTGTATCAATACACAGAGAGTGCTTCTTGACGACGCGTCGGCGATAGCTTCGTGACGGCACCGAGAGTTGCAACACACTTCGGCAACAGCTACTTGAAGCTGGTAACAGCTTCTTGACGCCGGTGACTGTCATCTTCAACTCTCACGTTCAACTCTCATCACCTGCGGACCTGCTGTCGACTTCGAGGTACATGTTCTGGTTTCTTACATGAAATTGTCTTTTACGGGTATGATTTTGATTCAAATGTTATGGTTTTTTCAAACTAGGGTTAACAATTTTTTTTTATTTTTAATATTAGGTCTAAACTCACTGTTATTTGACCTCACTGTTTTAAAGTGATAATTGATATTATGGTTTAGTCTGACTCACTGTATTTGATTGAACCCACTGTATGACTTCAAATTGTCAATATTTTATTATGTTTTTTAATCATTTTATGAGTATATATTGTGGTGTTTGCTCACCGTTACTTAAAAATATATTTAAAACATTTTCTTATTCACCGTGTCTCATGTCCTAGCCATTTTTGTATCCTACATTTTTGGAATTGCAGTGTCGCCATCTCTGTGTTGCATCGTATCTGTGTCATATGTCCGTATCTGTGCTACATAAAGGACAGGGAGCACACATATTTGCTGTCACAAGAAGCACAATGACTCGTGCCCAAAAATTTTCAGCTTATTGCAGGAAGAAAGTAGAGGACTTGTGAACGATTTTTCTTTAAAAGAATCCAATTAATTGAGAAAATTGGAATTTATACCAATAGCAATAGGAATCTCTCTTCTGAATGAAGAGACCATAGTAATAATAATAATAATAATAATAATGGAAACCAGAGAAGAAAAAAGTAGCAGCAACTGCATATTAAAACATTTAGGCTTAGATTGGCCCCCGTTTTGGTGCTTCTCCTTTTCTTAAAGCACAATTTCATGTTAATTCATTTGGTAACTAGTTTATCTTTGCAAAAATTTAACTTAGGGCTTTTTTTGGGGGAGCTTTTAAAAGCTCTGAAATGGAGCTTTAAAAAGCTCTAGGTTGCTTTTAGATTTCATGATTTTTTTTGAAGAGTAATGTGTCACTTGTACAAAATTATCAAACAACTTAATAATAGATTTCATAAGCTACTTTTAAAAAGCCATGTGGGGGCCAAAATAAGCCTTAATCGTGTGGCGTAGTGAAAGATTTCCCGTTGGGGTTTCCGGCCCTCCTGGTTATGATCAAATTCATCGCCTTATTCATTATGGATGCTAGAGAAAGAAGAAAAAAAACTGGAAAGACATTACAATGATATCCTAATCTCAAAACCTTGAAGTACTGATTCCCCTTTCAGGAAAATATATTAGTCTAGAACAATGTTCTAAAAATCGCTATTCGCTAGTCGGGCGCCGGGGGGGGTGGGGGGGGGGCCTAACGCTTAGGTGCCTAGGCGGATTGTTTTTATAAATAAAATTAATTATATAATAGATATATATATATATACGAGTTATGTGGTGTTAATTAAAAATAATTATAGATTTGTGTTTCAAAAAATAGATATATATATATATATATATAAAGGTTATGTAATAAGTAAAAATTATTAGAAGGTTTTAATATTTAAAAAACTATTAGGGATCTTTCTTTAATTAACTTACACCTTAAGTGTATATACATACTAATGTTAGGTTTTTTTTTTTTCCAAAAAGTCCGACCCAAATAAGACTCTCTAGCATTCTTACCCTAGCCCGCCTAGAGGCCGACTAATCCACTGGCCGATTTTCGCAAACGCCTAGGGAAAATCTCGGCGACCGGGCACCACCTAGCGCCTAGGCGCCGCCTAAGCCGATTTTAGAACACTGGCCTAGAAAAGAAAATGATCTTACCAAAGCAAGAATGGCCAGATAAAAAACAGATTAGACTGACAAA